>WEIV01021069.1:752124-807042 GCA_013390005.1 Calyptomena viridis
AGAAATTAAAAAATTAGCCTGCAATCCCACAGTTCACAAAAGTAATACTATCAGATCCATTAGAAATGTTTTATCTTAAAATGTAAAAGGTTGCCCTTTCCATTGGCGTAAAGACAAAAAAATAAAGCAGGTGCGTGGAGAGTTGTTTAAAACTGAAACCAAATATTTCATTTAGGAAATGCCATTGTGTCATCTGCTTGATCCATTTTTTATTAGAAACATTTGATGAAGCTGATTTCTTTCCCCCCTAAATAATTCAGGTTTGAAAAGGGGGCATTTTCTCACCAACAAAAATTGTACCAGGAGCTCTGATGTTGCTNGGATGGCACAACCTTCCTCTGGTGGGAATTGCAGATCTGTTGCTGAAATCCCTTGCAGCTGTGGCTACATAAATACATGGCAACTTGTGCCCCCAAAACCTTAAATAANTAAAAGTATCTGACCTCTGTAAGGCAGAAAAGGGCTTTTCTTCCAGAGGGATCAGATTATTCTTTTTTTTTTTTTTTTCCCCTGGTAACATTAAAATTAAAATTGCTGCTGCAGCCACACAATTCAACATCCAGAAGAGACCTGAGCAGTATCATCATTTTCCTGGACAGATGGCAAGGCTGGGTTCTTGGCAAGGATCCTGCAGAGGAAAAAGCAGCAGTCTCTGAAGAGAATTTATATGTGAGGAAAATTAGAAAAGGGAAATGAGGGGGCTTTGAATGCAGAAAGGTAGAAACCAAGTAAAATCAGAAGTCAAGGAGCAAGAATTGTGCTCAGAATAAATGGGGAAATAGCCAGGCAAAGACAGAAGCCTTGACATGTTATTGATCCAAAAACTGTAGAAAAAAGATGACACCTACTGCTTTGTAATAACAGCAGATCTTGCCTTCATATCCAAGGATTATAAAAGCATCTTGTCCCATCTCTGCCCTGAGCTCTGCCAGCTCAGTCCTAGACCTTATTAATTCTTGTTTGACTTTTTGCACCTCTCACTGCCAAAATAACAGGGAGAAAAGTTTCAGATTGTAGGACTCTGAAACACTTTTGGAAGAAGTTTGCTGTGAAGGACATCACTCGGTGGAAAAAAAAACCCAAACCAATTATTAACCACTATTTAAGGGGGTGATTGTATCAAAACTGGTCACATCTCTTGCAGGTCTTCAACAGTCCCTTTCCTTACTTTGCCTTTCTATCAAATATCCTGATCAGATGGTGGTGATGAGCAGTGAGTCTCTAGGGAATTTTCAGTAGAATGTTCTCAGACCTGAACACTGGCCAGTGAATCAGTGTGATTTTATCAGCTGAAGACCTGGTCTCTTTTTTTGGAAATACGGGTCAGCCCTTGGGATGCAAGTTCATGTATGATTTTAGATGGGTAAGGGAGCACAATACATACCACTAGGAAAAAATTCCTTTTGGTTCCGCTCCAGTCTCACAAGATTGGAAGTAAAATTTGTCCTTGCAATTAATGTCCAAAAGAATCATGGTCATCAAACATTCTTGAGGGACTAGTACATCACAGTTGGAGGCTGAAACACCCTTGCATCTGGAGGAATATCAGCTCAGATATTTCTGAGGTCTCTTCTCTTGTTCAGAAAAATCAAGGCAGGTTATGTGAGTTTTCTAGTTCTCTTAATCAGTGAGATGGAAGCTGGAAGCAAAAAGGAGCTACTTCGCCATCAAAGACACCAAGATTACGTGTGAGGGCATGTCAATATATGTTTTTCAGGTATAAAATTTTGTTAATGGCTACAACAATCAACTGTGTCTGCAAACACACACAGGAAGCTAAATGGGTCTGGGCAACAAGAGATTTAAAAATCAAAGTCTGTAGCAGAGCCTACCTTAAAAAGAACTTACTTTGAACTCAGGATAAAGAGGTGTCTTTTGTTGTAGCTTCAGAGAACAGTGCTGTATTAAGTGAAAACTAAAGATAAACCTAGTTTCTCCAGAGAATTTTTCTATTATTAAGAAATTATTTGATAGATATGTAACACAGGTTCAAAAACTCTCCATGGGGCTTATTAAGCAAGCTATCTGTGCCACAGATTCTGTAAAGAAGAGCAAGAAATTTGCAAGTCATTGACTTGAAATCATATGGTTCAAAGAACTGACTTTCAGCAGTACAGATGGCACCTGCAGCACAGGTAAGGACATGTAGGGTAAAAGTCCTCTGTTTGGTGTAAAAATCATAGATTTGCTGCCAGGGTCTCTGGGACAGGACTTGTTTATTCATTTTTCCCATGCTGTAAATTGTAAGAAGATTGGTGCTGATGCAGCCCTGGTATAGAGAAATGCAGAGAAACCAGAGCTGGAGCAATTTAGTGTGTTACCAGCAGATCTGATTAATTATTTATTAGAGAAAGCATTTTAGTTCAAAATTCTGTGCTATTGAACTGAAGTTATCTTACAGTTTCTGGATAACCTCTATTGATCTGTGGTGGTTTTTACACATTTATGGGCAGGTGCACACTGTGTATGTTTATTCCACCAGGACAAAATACCTCCTGTGTAATTTGGTCCTACAGTCCTGTGTTACTTTGCTACACAATATATTTTTCTGTGAGGATAAACTACTGTGTTTGAAGATGAAGCAGAGGTGGATGAGATATGAACACAAATAATTCTGTTGTGTTTGATTGAACTGTCCTGATTTATGTTGAGTAAGAATCTGGCTGCACTGTTCCAACGCCATTACATTTTTTCATACTAACCTCCACGGGGGGAGATTTCTGGTTTCCAGCACATTGGACACTAAAATGCCATTGCCTTGTGTGGTGGTGACTCTCACAGCAAAGTGGCTGTGGGCTGAATTCAACTTGTAATCCACTATTTTATGTTATGAACTAAGGGACAGAAAGTCCTCCAGACAGTTAGAGGGAGATTATATCTTAAAGTTTGGTACTCTGTTGGTGCAGGTGCTTTAAAGGTCATATCTAACACAGTATGTGCTGCTGCAAGCTGATGAAACAAGGAACAAGCATCAGTCAAGCAGAATAAACAGCTTTTCTGAAGTTAGGGATGCAGACGAGCAAGTTGGGTGTTGGTGAAATAGATATAGAGAGGAATGTTTAATAGTAGGAGTTGGAAAGCAAAGGCTTAGCAACAAAAAGCTGTATAAGGAGGGACAGACTACATATTAGGATTCCAGAGAAAGGCCATAAAAGGTCAGTTTGACAAGCTGAATATGGATAATGAGTTGAGACAGATGGTGTAAAAGTATGGTAGCTAATAAATAATGAACAGACTTGCTTCAAGGAGCAAACACAGGAAGAAATTGCAGCTGAGAGCTTAGTCAGAAGGGAGGTGGTGAAGGGGAAAAGAACAAAACCACTGAGCATGGGGGAGAATCACAGCAGGAGGAGTGGTTGGGAGAAGAGTGTCTAGTTTGAAGTGCTATAGTTTTGTGGTGACGATAATTTACCCGAAGAAATCTTAGAAATGCGTGTCTGAACTGAAATTTGCCAGTCTTATTGAGATTTAAAATCTTTTAGCTGAGAAAATACTCAGTCTCCAAGACTTCTAAATATCTAGTTCTTCTCATCCTCTCCCATTATCACAATACCTAAGCAACCTACAGTGCTCACGGCTCTCATGAAAGGTTGGGAAAAGTTCTCAGGTTTGCTTTGCACATCATGACTTGAGGCAGAGAGAGACTAAAACTTAATCTGAGCATTGAAATGGAAATGTGGTGCCCTATGTCCCGTTCTCCTGGGAAGCCTGTAGACCAGAACTAAAGCTTTATTCCAGACTTCACACCCAGCTGTCCTTGACATGATAACCAAGATAAAGGTGAGCTTTGCTGTCCCACAGATCTTTTCCTTGTGGAGCTGAGGCACAAACTCTAATGTGGATACCAAGTAATACTTAGAGGTGACTCAATGTAGATGTAAATCAAGGAGCTTTCTCAAGATCACCTTGGGGAGCCGTATGGGTGCAAAACATCCAGCACGTTTCTGTTATCTACTTGTCTTTTTAAATATCACAGAGAGCAAGAATCTTTGAAGCTTTACTGCTTATTAATAAACCAACCTCTCTATCAGCATTGCACCTGGCAGCATAAACCAGTAAGTAATTTGGTGTTGATTCAGAAACAACAGTGCCCTGGTGCCTTCTAATGAATTTGAGCATTTCTACGTGTGTTTGCCCTTGGACAGTTTATTAGGTTTAACTTTACTGGGCTTGGAAGTCCCAACAAGCTCTTAGAGAAGAGTGTAACCAATAACTTTGGAAATAAACTTCCTGCAATTCAGCAGATTCTGCCTGTGTCAGACAGCAAACATCCCTGATAATTGTAAACTACTTAGCTTACTGGCAAAGATATGCTTCTGGCTACAAAGGGGTCTTTTATTTCATCACACATGCAACCTGAGTTATTAAACAATGAGCCACTTAGTTAACTAATTCATTAATACGTGGCTGTGATCAACAGATTTGCTCCAGTGACAGAGTCATGAAAGCAGACACAACCCTGAGTGATTCCTAAGTACTGTTTTCTTTCAGAAGGGATTTTATTTGAACAAGTATCTTTATTAAATACCTAATTCTTCCTTCTGCCTCTACTTGACAGAGCAGTATTGAGGTCTGCTGTGTCTGTTCCCTACCAGTACTCCCTGCTCTTGTCCTTCCCTCCCTTCTGCTGAAGCCTGAGGCTTCCCTTCTCCTTTGGATCCATGCAGCCCAAGTGTCTTCATGGTGGTGTGACACAAAATGACCCTTTACCCCATGTTGCCACACTGCTGTGGCCAGGATGTCTTGTCTTATCTCTGATCTCAGATGGGAAGTGACTGTAGTGTTTCAGGTACTGAAAAGCATCATCATTTGTTATCCATGATCACCTTCCCATTGCTGGGGGACCAACAAACAAAAGGAGACAAACCATTTACTGCACCTCACAGCAGACCTTGCAGGGTTGTTTCCTGTTTCCCAACACGGTATCAAAGTGTGTTAACAAATAGCTCTAGCAGAGACATTTCCACAGGCTAAGAGATCTCCCTGCCAGAAACCACTCCTGCTATTGGGAACAGCTCTTTCCCAGCCCAGGATGCTCAGTCTCTTGAGACAGTTGCTTGCCAGCTTCAGTGAAGTGTACAATTGTGCTGGTCATGACAGAATCCTCGTTCATTCCAAGAAATCTCCCACAGTCTGTCACAGACACAGCCAACCTTATGCTTTCATCATGCTCTTTAATAGGTTTGATCCCCATGTTTCCCTATGGGGCTGCCCAAAGACCAAGCCCAAGGAGCACAGTTATTATGGTGTTGAGATTTACATCAAGTAAGAGGTGTGGTTCTCAAACTAAATCCAGCCTCTTTCTTTTCTGTGTAAGCCCTCCCACACAGTTGTTTTGTGGCCTCAAGAGCTTGCAAAATTGTAAATGCACTGTTTGTTATGCACCTTGACTGGAGAAATACAAGTGAAAGCAGAAGAAAATTTTAAAGAGATGTTCACTCTGAGACCCCTTTCAAGGTTAAGTAGCACGGAAAATACTGGCAATTGCTTTTACTTCATTCATGTTCATAACATTTTGATTAGTTTGACTTTTTTTTTTTTTATGTGAAACACTACTGAGAGCTGTACCTTGTAGCAATCATGATCATTCAACAGATTCCATTACCTAGTTATCAAATTCACTATGTGCCCCACATCTATCACCACAGCACAAACAAAACATACCCACAAAGTGATGTCTTCTTCTGTAAGGATGCAATTTGCAAAGCCTGTCTTAGCTGGGAGGCTATACCTTGAATATCTCAGATTCTCAGATCTTTGAAGAAGCTGCTTTTGAAACCAGCATCTTGAAGAAAATCATAAAAATAGATTTTTTTTTTCATTGACTAAATGCACAAACTGAAACTGCCATAGGGTCTGGAATACGTTGGCACTGACTTAACAGCAATTTAAGACCTTGCATATAGCAACTCTACATTTGTATTTGTGTTTTATACTCGTGAAGACTCAAAAGAGCCCCTGGCAGGTTTTTTTGCACTTGCAGAAGAGGAGTGTAGCTAATTTGAGCATATGCAATGGGCCCCCTAACACTATGGAAAGTTGGGTTGCCTGGCAGTGGTTTTTCCTAAGCATCCCACATGCTTTTCTTGTTCCTGCAGGAGTCTTTAGGGTAGCTCTTTGCAAGAGCAGCTCATTTACACAGAGTCTTAAGCTTGGGTAGTATCTTGACAACTCGAAGTCATGTGATTTTTCAGCTGTGCCATGGGTCAGCTACTGTCTCATAATCTTCTGAAATGATGTTTGTGCCTCTGTTGAGGAGGGAAGAAAAGGAGGAAACCACTGAAACAAGGAACAGATAGTATAGGAGCAAATAATGAGAAAAAGTAACAGCAGAGCATGAGGTACANGCAGATACTTTCTCTCATTATTTGCCTCCTATAGTAACAGCAGAGCATGAGGTACAGGAAAGGCTGCAGAACAGAGGATGTTGAAGGTCAGAAAGGAAGGGAGAGGAGAAGGCATTACAGTAGCTGGAGTACCCAGTCTTGGAAACTAATGTTGCTTTGAGCCGGTAAAAGGAAGAAAAACAAAAAAAGCAATTAGGCTTTCCACTTCATAGCACTGAGAAGGCTCTGCATTTGCTTCCCAAACAGCCTAGTAAATTCCTGTGTTCGGGTTGGACATTAATGATGAAAAAGCTTCATCTCCCTAAATTAATAGCCATAATACATCATCAGGCTGTAGCACTATAGCTCATGTGTACGCAGAGAGAAAATCCTCAGAATCACCTGTCGAGGCAGAAGAAGGATTTAGCTGTTATTTATTGCTCAGTGTGACTCATGCTTGTGGGCAGGGGCGCGACAGTACAGATGGGAGTTAAAGTCAGATTGCCATCAGGGTAGTTTATGCCAGGAGAGTTGAATTCAGGCAACTTCTGCTTATGTTTTACCTGGAATTCTTCTGTAAAATATGAGAAGGGTAAAAAAATAGTTCAAAAAATACATGCCCATGCAGATATTCTTTAGACTTCAGACAGGTTTGGTTAGAGGAAAGATGGCTTAGGGTCTTGGGCAGCATCAAGAACTAAGATTGACCTTAGACAAGATATTTAATTGCTCTTAGGTTTAATTCTCTGTCTGCAAAATAGCTGTAATAACCTATTTTCTCTACCTGTCAGAGCCTGTGTGGGGAAAATACATGCATAACTGAAAAGTGACTCTTGTAACCAGTGATTGAGAGCTCAATATTTCGCCTTTCTGTACTTCAGATTGTTGTTGTGAGGATAATTTCAAGATCACAGTGGTCCTGGCAAGGACAGTCTCCTGTGAATGACCTCCAATCTGCTGTTTCTAATCAGAATGAATAATACTTTCAGTCTGTTTCATAGCTCTCCTTCTGTTCCTCTTACTCAGCTTTAGCCAAAGAAGACATGCCAAGGACACTAATAGACATCAGACTCCCTAGAAATGGGGAGGCAATGGAGAGAGGTCCTGAAACTCGTGTATCCCTATGAAAAGGAGATGCTCTGGCATTCGGAGGGAGAGGGCAGGTATCTTTTGACCTGTTCTGATTGTCTCTGGTCTAAGTGTGCTTTTCTCTGCAGATACTGAAATGAGGGGAATCCCTCTGCCTGCTCCCAAAGCCCAGTCTTTCTGACCCAGCTCAAACCTGCCAAAGGCACCGTACAGCAGAAATTCCATCTGTAATCTCCCTAGAAGTGAGTTTAATGGAGGAATATAGCTTTTGGCAAAATTTAAGCAGTAAGGAAGTTCAGCATCTTCCTTCCCACCGGGAGTCTGAGACCTGTGTCAAGTACATGTTGGCTGCTTCCACTCCTCCTGAACGTAATGGCAAAATACTACTTAGCACCAGGACACCCTCACCCTCTCCTGCCTCTCCACACCTCAGATGGAATACAGCTCTTGTCAGCAAGCATATTGAGGGATCCTGATGGGCAGCTGCACGTGGCCTGTTCTGAGGATTTCATCTGTCAGCGTGTTATTACCCAGCTTCCAGTCCACCCCCTGACATGGTGAGATCAAACCTCGCCAAGCTCCTCAGGGAGGTTTTGACTGCCCGTCCTTCTGACTGTCATTTTGATAGTCTTGAGCTTCAGGAGAGCTGGCTGTGCTCTGTGTGCTACAGAGCCAGGCACAACAGGCCTCAAAGAGCATGGAAATCTGCCCTTGAGAAGCATGCTAACGACTGGCTGCCAGGATCCAGGCTTCAAGTGCCCCCCTATTGCCAACTCACCCCACAGCAGTGTCCCTCCACCTGGCTTCTGATGAGCAGATGTGTGGGATCAGAGAGCGTGGGCTTTCCTCTACCTCCTGCTTTCCCCAGGACTCACAGGGGAATTTGGCAGTGTCTGCAGCCCAGTGCAGCCTGAAATGTGTTCCTCACACTTAACTCCTACAATTGATGCTGTTCCTCCCCACTGAGCTGCAGAGATCACATCCTGCACCCTGGCACAGAGCTCTGTTTTTATTCCTCCCTTCAACCCCCAGTCAGTTGTCAATGCTCCTGTGAGATGCCTTGTCAGGACTGGGTGAAGTCACTCACTTTTAGCTGGCTCTGGTGGCCAAGTGGTTGCCAGATCAGCACCTGAGCCCCATGCTGAGTGCAAGGAAAGGGCACAATGAGGCAGCAGGCTTCTATGGGGTCTAGAGGGAATATCTGCCTTCCTTACCCTCTGTGTGGGCTCTGTTCCCAAGCATGTTTTGGGACATAGAAACTCTCTCTTGCAGTAGAGAAGAGAAGAAAAAAAAACCACCAGTCTCTTTGTCCTAAAAATGTAAAAGAGATGGACTTGCAGTCTCATAATAGGAGACAAAGGAAAATTTGAAAGGCAAGAGACCAAAATATTGCACAGGAAAATCCCTACCTACACACTAACCTGTGGGGCTCCTGGGAATAATAGGCAAGGTCTTGGCAGCATTAAAACAGGGGTTGGATGTATTTAATGGAAAGGAGAAAAAGAGTTTCATTTAAGTTTCTACAGCCTTTTATTTCTACTGGGAGAAATAAGTTCTTCTTCAAGACATCAGGAGAACTTCACTAAGGTGTAGGCTGTTCTGTGACTGTCCACCAAGATGTTTTCTTGGATGTGCTGGTGCCAACTGTTTACAGAGGGAATCCCAAGATGAAGGGTTCCCTAGGCAGTCAGTCCTGGGTAGCAGTAATAGGAAAGCTGTGGAATGGCTTTCCTTTAACCAGCTACACTGGGACTACTGACACAGAAATGACACCAGAAGATAGTGGTATCACATCAAATGGCTTCTGCTCCCCACGGGGAAGAGAGAAGTACAGTCTATCAAACCTGGAGTAAACTTAAGATAAATTAAATTCAAGACTTTTGCTGGAAGCAGGAATCCTGAATGATATATGGGAGAAAGCAGGAAGAAATGGAGTGTGAGAGCAGATGTCCTCCAGATGACAAGCCTGGGGGGATTAGCTGGCAAATTTCAAGGGGATAACAAATACTTCAAGGCAGATCATGCTAGTACCTCTTCAGGGAAAAGAGGATAGAATATCCCAGGTGAAGAAAGTGGCAAGGAGGTGATGATCAAAAGTTATTTATCAAAGTGTAACATCACACTTCCTTGACAGGGAGCCAGAGAATGGCTGGCAGACAGCAGGTGGATCAAGTCTTTCAGTTAACCCAGACTGGATAGGTAAAAAGCCTAAGGTTAGCATATCAGTTTTGGACATTTAATATAGAAATGAAATTTTTGTAAGGTTCTGTGACTGGTGACTGCTGTCTCTGCCTCTAATTCCCATTTTGGGAATAGGATTGGGTCCTTTCTACCTTCCAAATATGCTGTGAGATACTTGGGAAAGAGGTGGACAATGTCATATCTCAGCTGGATAAGGGCAGCTAAAATGCTGTTGCTTGGGAAAAGTGTGTTTGTGCTGTAGAGGAGGTTGGTTTTCAGAGCTGTAAAGTTGGTGCTTTGTCTGAACACTAAATTCACTTGTCAGCTTTCTCCAATGAGGCACAGATATAAGGAATCCAGGTAATGAATATGGAACGAGGACAGCTCTGAGCCTCTACAGTTCCAAAAACCACAGACTGATCTAGTGATGGGCACAAAGCTGAGAACTAAAGGCATTGACGTGCCTGTTATGTTTTAGGCTCAGTGCTGGAAGAGGGCCAAGCACCGCCTGCCTCTATTCCACAGTACATGGGTTTGCTGCTGTGATTGGGATGAGATGGATTTTAAAACTGGTCTGTGGAAGGATCTTTTATTTCCAAATTAAACATGTTTTTCTATTCCCTGTAGAGAAGCAGAGGGTCAGAGATGCCTTGGATAGTGGCAGCTCCCATAGTTACTAATCATCCTTGACCAGGGCTGGGTCCTGCCCAGATCTCCATACTCTGTGATGCTTGTGCATGTCCACGGCCCTTAGTGGAGGCACTAATGAGCCACAAGCCCCAGCTGTCTGGATGTGACACGTGGATATTCACTGCTCACTGATCCAGGTAAAGCACTTTTTTCCACAGGACTAGAGAACAATAAAAAGGCCAATCCACACCACACCTCCAAACTAACCCGAGCCAGGTACAACATCCTCTAGGTGAGGCATTATGGGTTTTTTTATTTTATTTTTAGTAAGACCTTACCTTGTAAAAGCTGATGTCTAAAAGCCGTGTCCATCCTCTATGGAGTGCAGATGACAGTTTTATCTGCTCCCTAAGTGTCACCTGCCCAGCTGTCCCCATCTAGACTCTCCTTCCAAGGCTGGTGGAGATCCTGGCTCTGCAGGAGGTCTCTGTTCAAGACCAGCTACGTGGTGCTTGAATTTGGGTTACCAGAGTTTGATGCAGAGTTGAGAAGATTGCAGAGGACACCTATTTGCAAGCAATGTACCTTGGAATTTTCCTGTGAGATGAGCAGGATTTTCTCCAGGAAATAACTCCCCCGAATTGATTAGAAATTACTCTCATCACTTGTTGGAAACTGAGAAAATGTCTCTCCCTGAGGGTTTCCAATCTTCTGCTGAGTCTCACTGTTGCAAATTCTGGGGGAGCTCCCCTGTGGTCAGACTTAGATGGCCAGCACAGGTTTGCCACTCAGTACAGTGGATTGCAAACATAGAAGAGCTTTGTGAACCCAAACTCATCCCTGATATTTGTCTGCTATAAACCCAAGGCTGCCTCAGTGTTCTTCCTACAGCCCAACAGCCACCTCTGCCCTGCTCATTCTGAGTACCCACTTCTCCCTGAGAACCAGTCCAAGCTGACATGGCCCCCAGTACAGGCAGGGAATTTTTGTCTGACTTTTCCTTCTACTTCTCCTGTCTGGTGCTTTGCAGGAGGGAAGTGTTGTCCATGGTCTCTGCAGCAAGGGGTTCCCCTGCAGCATGACATCATGCAGAGAGCTCCCTTGGCTCGTGGAGAGGGCTGATTTCTTATGGTAGAGTAACCCTGGCTGCCAAGTGAAGGCAAAACTGCTGATCCTTCTGTACAGCACCCTCAGCACCTGCTCCCAGCCACAGATCAGCTCCTTCTCAGACTTGTTTCAACACTAACCTGACAAGTCGCCTGCTGTGCTGCCACAGATTGCTGAGGCACTGCTGACTTTCTCTGCTCAAAGGTGGCAAAGCTTTCCAGCTTCTCACCCCTCCCTGGCTCTTTCTAGCTCAGTCATTCTGTGAGATTTATTTTTTCAACACATCTGATACACTTTTTAGGAACTTACTAGAGACACTGGCTCATGCTCCTAGTTTATTTGTCCCCGAGCTCTGGGATGCTGATGAGCAGTGTCTATACTTCAAAGGATGCTAAAAATCACCCCTGCTTTACTTGCTGTAGGAGATTATGAAAAGAGAGATGGAGAATCCAAAGCAGCCCCCTGAGCTGATCAACTCTGAGAAGGGTAAGATCAGTGGATATTTAATTAGGTTCCTAATTACAGTGGTTATTAGCTGTCATAAAATCACCTGCATTTGTATCCCAGAGCAATGTGAGCTGGAGATTTCAGAGATATGCATTGCATGGATAAACATGATTATTCCCTTGCCTTGATCCCAACTGCAAGCAAATCGAGCTGCACTATCAGCCACTGAAGATTTAACTCTGATGTGTCATTTATTCTTTCCACAATGAAAGCAATATTAAAAGATATAAAGAAATCACATAGGCACAATTGGGTTCAAATACCAAGACCCACAGTAAAGTAAAATCAAAATAATAAAAAGGGATTACCATTGGAAAGCTCATACACCACTTGAAGAAAAACCACCTTACCTCTATTTTCTGCATCACTTCTAGAAAGACAGCCCTGCTGATAGGGACAAACATTGTTTCTTCCACACAATTCTGACTAAGAGCCCAACAAATGGGGAATCTATTAGAAACCAGGGGAATAACTTTGAAGGTTAAAAAAAATCAATCTGAAGTGTTTTCTGCTCCTTGTTCATTTGTTTCATGAGACAGATAAAGCAGGGAGAAAGCATAAAGAAATAGACTGGTTTTCTACAAAAAAAAGAGATGGTAATAAACTTTTTCTTCATATAAGTAGCATTTTTTCTTTAACATTTGGCAAGTTTCCCCTGAGGATTCAGAATTCTGCAGTGGGTACAATATTTTTTAGAAAATGGACAAAAGGAAACATTTGCTTCTCAAAAACTTCTAATTTGTCTAGAACAGATCTCTTTTCTTTTGAGAACAAAATGTTTGGATGAACAGTCTTTGACCAGAGGGAAGGAACATGTCCTTCAAAGAGAGATGAGGAGCTTCTCTTTTCTATTAACTCATTGGCTTTACAATATTGACAATTGACAATATACAATTGACAGTATAAAGGGACTGTCCAGCTGGACCCAATTCAAACTTACATTGAAGTTTAGACAAACAGCTTCCTGACAGCAACATTTCTGGGGCTGAAGGATCAGATCTCAAGGAGAAAGACAGAAACCTCACCAGTGGTGCTGCTGAAAATCAAACTGCTGCAATAACCTGTAAGTGTGAGCCTGTGCTGACTGTACAGCTGAGCCAGAAGTTGTAAGAGACCTTGCTTTAACCTTTCTATGAATTAAAGATGGAAAATATTCCAGAGTGTGGCAGGAGGGCGTCAGTGCTGTTGTTGGCTTTCAACTTGCACAGGGTGTGAGGAGCAGCTTATTTTCTACATCAGCCCAATGGCAGGTAGATTGAGTATTAGCTGGTACCTGACTGCTGGCAGGCTCTGAAAGAGCATCCAAATGCCACCCAGCATTTAAGGGGATAAGGCCAAGGCTGGCAAGGAATGTAAATCCAGGGAACTTCATCTGTCGGTGCATTTTTTTCTGAGTCATTGTTGCTTTTGCAGTGGAGGAGCCCTTCACTGCAGGCAGAGCAGAGTGCAGCAAGCCTCAGGGAGTGTTGAGGCTCATGAAATATAGATGGGAGCTAGGCAGGCTCCTCGAGCTGGGTAAATACATGCACGGTAAATGGCTCCATCTTCAAGCAAGAAATGCTTTGCAAGGGATGCAGAAGAGACTTGTTTGGTAAAGTTTGATCTTCACACTTGACTCAACAATCATGGAGAAAAACAGAAAACCCCTTCTCTGTGCTAACTGAGTAGTAACTAACAAACAACTCCATTTTCAACCTTTCTCCCTTTTTACTCCACCTTTTTTCCATCCCCAACTCAGATGTTATCTCCAAAGTCCTATAGAAAGAGCATCTGATGAAAGCAGACACAGCACAGACACAATATCCTGATCCAAACCATTTACAGTCTCTGTAACACCCCCAAAGAAAACATCTGTCCACCTGGAACTGACAGGAAATAGAGCTGCTGATGTACAGAACGTGGAATGGCGACAAGCCAATGGCAAAGTGGTTACTATTGTAATGAACATTTGTTAACGGCTCTTTTCCAGCTGCAAGGACAGGAATTCTCACTGGGATGCCCCGAGTTTGTGCAAACCTGAACGGTTTCTCCCTGTGAAATTACTAAAGGCTTTGTTGGTCCCGCTCTCCTTTCTCTATCAGCTGAATTCTGAGAGATCTTCACCTTTATGTGCTTTAACCATGCATGGCTGGTCAGAACAAGCCTCTGCTTTTGCAACTGCAGTATATGAATTATTTCTAGACACCTCTGAGGAGCCTCTCATGCTTCACTGGATCCCCTTCACTTGGAGCAAGCAAGATTCCCTGTCCTAGTGGGAAGATGAAACCTGAACGACCACCCCTGGCAAAGGCAAGGCACTCTAGACATGAGCACACAGGGCCAGATGGAGGCAAAATGAAGCCATGTAGAAGACTCTGCATTGAAATCTCACATAGATTGAACCTCATGATGGAATCTCACAGTAGAAACAACCAAAGCATCTCCTGCTCACACACTCATTTTGAAACAGATCCTGAAAATTATTTTCACTAACAGCGGGAACGAAATTCACCCCAAACCCACTCAGCTCCAAGCTGCATTTGTGGACAAATTAGTAATGCCTAGTATCCTGTATCTGCCTACTAATTAACTCAGCAGCCGCTGCCAGAGTTAATCAGGGAAGCAGCTCCATTATCCCCTGTACCCCCACAGGGCAGGGATCCACCAGCTGCCACCTCCCACCTGCTGTAAAGGCAGGGCAAGGAGCTGCTTGTTTGGCTGCCCTTGAAAGGCCCCTGGAGCTCCCACCAGCTCCCCAGAGGGGAGGTGAGTGTCTGTGGGTGGGTGTCTGTGGGTGGGTGTCCCCAAGCCCTGCCCCAGGGCTCCTGCAACTGGACAGCCAGGAGAGATCCCTCCTCAGTGAGTCCCTCCCATGCACTTTACACTGAGAGAAAGAAGGAATTAAAGGAAGAAGCTGAACAAGAGCTAGACTTATTAATTAGAAAAAGACAAAGGTTGTCTCTTGTAATTCAGCATCTGATAGGGCCCTGAGCCCCCCATCCCACATCCCTCAGGCTTCCCAAAGCATCAAAAGGGGAAAATCCTCTCATTGAGCTAGTATTTGGCCAGGAATACACACAGGAGATTGAGACCCCGGGGAAAGGTCTGTTCTGAGCTGACCTGTTTACCTGGGGAGCTTCATTGCAACGTTTGGGGTTGGCAGATCCACAGTTATTCCCCACTTCAGGGAATCCCGTGTAGCACAGATTCAATAGACTGTTTCTTCCTTACTTGCTGTAGATTTCTGCTAAGCCACATGGGCTCGGATGTTGTAAGCTTGCCAAAATCATAGTATTATTTCATAGCATGTATAAGGGAAAAAAACCAACAATGGTTAATTAAATAATTACAATTAGCTTCTGCATTTTTCAGTGCACTTTAGGGAGACAGAAATTATGGGTGGTTTTTTAATCAAATGGTTTATCTAAATCTAGTAGGAATAAAAATCGGTTTCAGAATTTGATTTTTAAATGTCAAAGGAAATATTTTCTTTCAGAAATCTTCCAGATGGAATATTTTCCAGTGCAAAAACTTTTTTATAACAATTAGGAAGAAATAATTGAAACCGAACAGCTATGCTAGATGCTTTGAAAGAATGAAAAAGATGCCAAAATTATATTAAATGACTTTCACCGTGAACACGCATCCCATTCTAATAACACCAGTCTGAATTTTTAATTTGATTTCAAATATGTTATGGATCACAATCTCTGGGCTGTAGATTAATCCAGATTTGCTCAGCTGAGGATCCATCCATCAGCCCTGCTGTGACTACGTTCCTCTAATCAAGTGCAATTAACAATTGTCATGAACCACCATTTAAAAAACACTTAGGAATTGATCAATGACTCCCATAAACTGAACTGGTTCATGTAATTTTTAAAATCAAGTTTCAATTAGGTCCAACGAAGAATGAAAATATGAACTGCAAATTCTGCTGCAGATACACTACCTCAGTCTAAGCAAATAAATATGATCTCTTTTTCCTGACCATTGAAAAAAATTGTCTGCTAAATTCCTTGTTGGGTTTAGCAAACACTGCACAGTTCTCTTAGGGTACAGGATTTGTCTACCATAGGATGCTGCCATCAAACGCTAGAAATATTTACTAAAATTACAGAAAATTTGACTTAATTTATAGATGAAAACAATCAGGAACCAATTTTCAGTGATGATTATATATTAAAACTATGCAGTCCAATGCAAGGACTAAATTCCCCTTTCATGAAGGATGGAAATTCTGTCTCTCCTTCTTCTGTCTGAACCTCTACGTGACCCAGAGGGACAAGGAGATCTTTAGCCAGCCTGTCCTGTTCCCCCAGGCTGGATGGCCTCCCTGCCTCCTGCATTGTCTGGTGCTTTTAGGACAGATTATCCAGAATCTCTGCAGATTACAGCAGCATTTAAATCAAGTTGATATCTTTTCTCTGTTTATATTTGTTCCAATGAGATCAGAGATATTTTTCCAAAGTTTTCCCTTGGTCACAGGACAGATTTGCACATGTATTTTGGACACTCAGACAATGAAGGGAGCTTTCCTTTCCAGCTCAAACCAGTTTTCTCTGACAGTTCAGAGTAACTAAATGTCTCAGGCCAAGCCCTGCTGCTGTGCCCACTGTGACATTCCCTACAGTCACAGCCTGCAGAGATCCCGGCATCCTCATTCGGGAAGCAAGAAGCAACTTTGTATAAACCCACGAATGAACACAAGGCTGCTACTAGTGATTTTGGGACCTCCAAGGGTGAATCCAGTACCCAGATTATCCAAAAGCTCAGGGTGGGTGACTGGAAATCTTTAGTACCCACCACTGATGGGGGTAGTGAAGGCTTGTCCCTTTGGTGCTCTGTCAGGAAGGTATGAAACCAGAATGTTCAGGAGGCTCCTGCCTGTGCAGAGCTCTATGTCCTCTCAGGAAATGACAGTGCAACCTGGATGGAGAGCAAAAAATGGTTGCTCGTCCTACTTCCACCTGAAAGCAATTTTTCTTGCCTAAATCTGAGACTTGGCTGTGCCATTAGTCAGTAAAGGATCTTCTTCCTTCTTCCTTGGCTTACTTTTCCTGCTGCTTAGGTGGGTGATTTTCCACAGAGTGCTCCTGAAGGACTGTGGAAGTTTAACAGCAGCCTCCCAGAAACCTCAGCCCTCTCAGTCCCTCCCTCTGCACACTTTTGGCCCCTACCTGTAATCTCAGCTCTCCTGCCTCTGCCTTAATCCTATAACTCATCACAAATCCCTTCTCCCACCCCCTTCCCTGCCTCCATCTCCATCCATACTCTCTCCCAGAGTGCTGGGGGTGTGTGGGAGGTGAGCCTGGAGCAAGGTTTATGTGAACACGTAAACCTCAAGTGTTGGGTTCCATCACAACCAGCCTCTGAGAATCTGCAACAGCCTCTGAATGCCACAGGGTCTCTGACAACTCAGCCTGACCTCCACCTGCAATACCCCCCTCCCTGAGCTCTCCCACACAGCTCTGAAAAGGAGTAACCCAAGCCCACAACCTGAGGGTGCCTTTATGTTAAAACCCATAAAGCTATTTTAGGTCTGTGTATGGTCAGATGTATTTAAACAGAGACTAATTGCACCAGCACAAACTTGTCCTCACATAACTTCATTTTCATCCAGACAGAAGCTTTTCAAGCAACAGCAACCAAACTCTTTCAATATTTAATCAGCTGCGTGGCCTGGAAGAGCAGGGACCAGCAGCAGCTGCCTGGCACAGAGCAGGCAAGGGGGGGTGAAGGCTCCCACCCCCACCAAGCCTCTCCCCATCCTGAGAACTTGCTTTCCTTTCAAATTTAATGTGGAAAAAGCCGAATGGGAGCCTTGTTTCAGCTTGCTGCTTTAGCCCCGACAGCTTTCAAACAGCATGGCTTTGAAGTACCTTATTTTTCATTCTTCTCTTCCAACTTAGCTGCTTTCCAGGTGTAAATCTTACTTTCCTTCCTACAGCTGGGAAATTGCTGTGCTCAGCGCCCTGTAATTATGAGTCAGCAGGATTTGAGCTCTCTCCCACTTCTTCCTGATTTTAAGGCAGGTGGGTTGTAAGCCTCAGCTACAGACAAGTCTTTGCAGAATTTGCAGAGGGTGTGAGGGCAAAATTAGGCTTTTCCTAATCTGTCCTCGTTCCCTTAGTGCCTCTCCTGTGTGTATCGGGGATTACAGGAGTTGAAAGGACATCCCCCCTCTGTAGGCTGGCTCTGCAGCATTCACAGCAGACTCTGTTGGAAGCCTCTGTGCTTAAGGAGGGTTGCTTGAAAATAAAGCCTCTTTTAAGAAGGAGACCCCAGTGACCTGTTTTAGTCAGTGGTCAGGCCTGACTTCTCAAAAACACGTCAAAACACCAAATGCTTTCTGTTCAGAAATGGTCTGTGTGTGTTCCATACCAGAACCCCCAAGCCCTGCAGCCTCCCCAGTCCTCAGCAGGACTCTGGCTTTCCCCTCCCCTGCTGCTGGGCAGCCTGGGCTGGAGGTGTCTGTGCTGCCCGGCACACCTGGATACCAATGCAGGAATGGCCACAGCACAGGCAGCAGCTCTGATGGTTTGCAGTGTCTGTGCTCCTAAGAAGGATCCTCTCTTACTAGAATTATTACATAGATACTAATAACCAACCCTAAACATCCTTATCTAAATAAAGGAAAAAAGCACCGAAAGCATATTCAATTAGTGGTAAATAATAAATACAAGATTAATTAAAATTACTCTGCTCTGAATTCCCACCTGTGGCTCTTAGAATGCAAAAGGCATTCCCCATCTTCCAAGGGTGGCCTGACGTCAGAGCATCACAGGATTCATCAGGCATGTGCTGCTACCACTGGAGATGGGCTCCCTGCTTCTCTCATGCTGGTCACAGCTTGCCTTGGCTCACCAGGGAGGCTCAGCCTGCACCAAGGCCAGCAATTTTGGGTCTGTATCACAAGCAAAAAGGCTCTTCAGCTCCTCCTGAATGCTGGGAAGTCTAACGTTTTCAACAGCAGCTACACATCAGAAGAAACCACTGGGATTTCTCAATCTAGATCTGCTTATAAATCTTTTAACACCTCATTTACACATGCTCATAATTAATGCACACTAGATCCCTGCAATGAGACAGTCCTAATAAAACATCTGTGAATCTGGGCTTTATGTGGTGTGGGTGTGCAGAAGGACAAATGTATCCCCACAAGAAATAGCTGATCTCATTGGTGCCTACTCTCAGCTTCAATGGAAGCTGATGAGAAGAATCTGGGTCAGATTTCCTCCTTTGAAGTGGGCTGAAAGCATTTGAGAACCAGTTCCCACTTTGTAAAAATCCCACACCTCTTGTGGCCCCAAGCAGCCACGAGCCTAAATCACTTATCCTTCCACGTATCCTTCCGACCATCTAGCAGGGCAAAGAGAGCCCTGGACTTTGTGTACAGAGCAGAATGATCACTTTTTGTGTTTATTACATTACATATATCCCTCATCATAGCCTATGTATCTCTTATTCTGGTATAAATCTAGAGGAATTTTACATATTTTACTGGGTTTACAGCCCTGAGACTAACATGAGGACCTACCCACTCAGGATAGCTTGTAAATCTAAAAGAACTTTTACCCATCAGTATGAGGATCACCACTACTTGTAGTACTGCAACATAAACGAGGTTCCTCAAAGAAGCCACTACCACCTCCTCTATGGAGGTTTCCTCTGAGTGCCAGAGGGGAAACACCAGTGAAGTCCTGCATGTCTGAGAAGGGCATGGATATGAGTTCAGGAGGTCAGGAACCTGTAAGCTGAAATAATTAGAGCAGTTAATCTGCAGCAGCCTGACCACCAGCCATAAAGGGCAAGAGAAATGTCCCAGAGAGGAGGCAGATTTTTCCCTGCTGCCTGGGGGGATGTGGTGGGTGGGCAGGCTGTGACCACTTGTGTCCTGTCAGAGGACTTGTCTTCAGTTTGCCCCTGCAGTACCAGAGTTCAATCCTCGAGAGTAGGACAGGTGTAAATCATATCATGTGCAGAAGCAGATTGGCTCCCATGGTACTCTCCCCATGGTCAAAAATCTCCTGCAGGGATCTACTCTCTCACATTTGACAGAACACCCACGGGGATTATCTTCAGGCCAGGACTGGGAAAGTCTCCATATTGCAGTAGTGTTCAGGGCCCTGCTGGGAAGGAATACCAGGGCTGCCTTGTCCTGAGGACATCACTTTTCTCACTCACTGTCAGTCTGGAAAGATGGGAAGCCGAGGAGGCAGCTGCTGTGCTGGGAACACAGTGGGAGCCAGAGCTTGAACAAATCCAGCCATCACTCAGTTGGGAGTGGATGAATTCCAGCTTCCTGCTAACCCACCTTCCACAAGAGCTGCTGTAAATCTCAGCAAAACTTCAAGTTTAACTGGAAACACTGAATAACTGACACACAGTCCTGCAGTATATCCTGTAGGAGCCTGCCCAGCATCAGGCCTCCCACAATCCCCACACAAAGAGGTATCTTGGAGCTGTACCTGACTTCTGTTAGTCAGTTCTGATGTTTCCTGGATGGACTGGAAGATATAGTCAACAGCTCTACTGGCTTTCTCCATGTCACTCACAAATTTGTAGCTGTCTATCACATCCCTCTATATCTCTAGTCACATCTCCAGGTTTGTCACACCAAAGTCAGCAGGAAACATCTCTGAAGATCTGTAGTCTCTCCACTTTAACAAAGCAGACTAGAATACCCTAAAGTACTCTCACATTTCAGCCACCTCAAAGCAAGAAGGGCCTTAGTTTCTCCTATTTCTCTGGCATTAGAGCAGTCAAGAACATACCCAGGTGAGCTATGTCACCTTAGATGTGGGAGAGTCTCTGATGTCCAATTGTAAAGATAGTACTAGAAAATGAGAAGAATTGTCCTCAAAGTGGCTGAACTTCCAGCTCCCTTGACCTGGCTTAATTCTCTTTCATAAGAGGTTCTTCCCTCAATTTTAACCCAGCTCCTCTTTTGAATTCAACAAGGACAAGGGAATATCCAAGGCCATCCCAATCCCCTCTTCCTTCTCCCCCCCACACCAGTGTGTTTCCACTGACATAAACATGATCACTAAGTCGTGACTGCATGGGAAGAACAAACAGGCTGAGCAGATGGGTTGTGCGGGAGGAAACCCTCATTTAAAACGCAAATAGCTGGTGGTAATTTAGCAGATGTGGTAAGAAAAGTCTGGAGACATAAGCATGAGGTGACTGGATTCCAATTCCAATCCAATAATGTGGAAGTGTCCCTGGCAAGGAAAGGTTTCATCTTCCATCTCCTTGATTACCTTGTCCTGAAGAGATGATGACACTGATTCCAAGCACCATCACAGGAATGATCAGGAGTATTCTTCATTTAGGACCCCATGTCTCCCTGCCCTCACCAAATGGATTATTTCATAAGGGAAATCCATCCTTTCTAGCACAAATGTCCATGAGAAATGACTAAAATTTAATTAAAAGTCACAACGCTCTTTAATTCTGTAGCACATTCAATTCTGTTTCTATCCAGAGACAACGACTTTGGGATCTGTCCTTCACTTCCCCAACACCAGATCAGGATCTTTCAGGAAATATCTTTGGGACATTATAAAAATTATAAAACATCCAGCATATTCATTTGGCCCTAGAATTTCATCTTGGCAGAAGCACCAAAATTATCACAGATGGGTAGCAGGATTTTCTCTCTATAAATATTACAGAACCATTAATTAAATAGGGGAAATTAACCTTTCCAGGCAGCACTGCAGCAGGGACCAGGAAAGCACAGTCACTACTGACCAACATCTCAGACTGAATGTGAGAGAAAAGTCAAGTGCACAAACACCAAACTGACAGCAAAGATACTCTGGCATCAACATTACTGCAGGTTTTAGAAGATAATTCAACAAGAAAAACAATTCATAGAAAGTTCTGATGCTCAGAAATAATATTCCAGGAAACATGGAATGAAGGATTTTCAACCACTTGAAACAAACCATGGTGTTTTGGTTAAAGGACACGAAAGCTGTCCTCTATAAGAGGATTTCCTCACAGATACAGTCATCAACTCCCCAAAGACAACAAATTGGGCAATTCCTGCACTCTCTCCTTGCACAATGCTGGGGTTCAGTCACGTAAAAGCCCCTTCCACTTCCCTGTGTTCTCTTCACCCACTGTTTGCCAGATTCAGATTTGGTACAAAAGATTGTCACCCTGAAACACGTGTTAAAAAACTTCCAAGTCAAAACTTACTGCTCAAATGAGGACAATCTTTTTCTTTAGATTTAATATAACTGATGCTTGAAACTTCAGGGTTTTTCTAGAATAAGCACAAACCCCAGTGTCCCACTCTCCGTGTCATGTTATCTAACATCAAAGAGTAGGAAATGTGTGAGTTTTTAGCAAGTGGAGGTTTCTATATGAATACATCATGAGAGGAATATTTTTATAAACGAGTCATCTCAGCAATGCTCTCCAGGAGTAGTTTTTAACTGCCTGTCATAAATAAATCTAGAAAAAAATTGTTTTGGTATCCCTAAACCATATTTTGCACTAGTTTTTGGGTGAAACACAGGTCTGTAAAGGAGGTCATATAGCTTTGTAACTGTCAGAAAAATTGCCACAGCTTCCCACCACTGTATTTTTTCTTTGGTTTTTTTTTTTTTGTTATGAACAGACCTTTGCAGATTCAATACAGCCAGATTGCAAAGGCTGCTCTTAGGTTTATTATTCCCTGATCCTCTTTAAACAAGGGCCCTAAATTCATCTCTAGTGTTAAGAGCTCTGCTGTCACTCAACTAAGAAGCAGGACGCCCATTTTAAGAGTCCTGTGAGATATAATGACTTGCAAACCTCTCATTTAGAGCAAGCCAATGTCCAGGACACCAGATAGCTCATGGTCTCAGCAGAGTGCAGTCCAGTGAGACCCTCTTCCTTCCAAACATCTTTATCTGCACCTCTTTATATATAAACTGCTGGCAGAACCTAGGAGACTGGTTTTAGGGACAAATTCAGTTAGACTTCACGATGGAGGTAGTTTATCAGTAGAAAAGCTGAGGGGCTTTATGCATCGACCTAGGGGCAGGAATTTATGAATGCCTTCCCATAACTCCTGAAGTAAACATGCACATGGCAGAAAAAGCAGCACTCAGGTAGAAAGTAGCTCATCTAGCACTACCCCATTGAAAGCATCAGACTGAGCTAGAAAACATGTAGGAAAAAAAGATACTGGAATAGGCAATGAAACTGCATGCAAGTGAGAGCTGGTCCAACTTCCCAGCACACACATTGATCTGCTCTGTTCCCAGCCTCTCACTAACAGTAATTAAATTTCTTTGATGTGCACTGACCCCTGGAAAAGCTTCAGTACAAACCAAAAGATCTTCACAGTTTTTTCTGTCTCTTTTTCAGCTCCCCTCCCTTTGCTTTTAACCCATTAAGCCTTATTACTTTTGCAACCAGACTGATTGTCCAGAAAGGAACCAAAGAGAAAAGCATCATCGCTTACCAGAACTAGGGAATATTTCATCACAATCGTTCACCAGCCATTTCCCCTCTTTCTAGTCTGTGGAGCTGTTCCTGAAAGGGTCACCCCTTTCTGCTAGGATGTCACAAGCCGGAGATTAGAAGTAAATGCTCTGCAAGCCAAGCAGATCATCCCGCTGCAACCACAGCCAGGTACTGAATCACGAGCAATGGAAAAGTCCATCAGCCAGCAGAAAACACAATTGCACACACACACACCCCCAGCCACAAAGCAATAGGAGTGGAGGGAGGCTGGAGGCAGGAGGGAGAACAGATGGGAGGGGGGTGGCTTGGGGGAACCAGGCAGCGGGCGATGCTAACATGACAGATGTGTTGACTTTAAGTTAAACAGGAAATTGAGGATGTTCGACGCAGGGAGGAAAGACATTAGCTCACATTAAAGGCAAAGACTTTCCCCCGTTTTTCCCTTCTTTGCTTTCCCTCTTCCATCCAGGCTTTCTCTGGTGATTTCTAGCTCTACCCTCAGAGGCAGAAACAAGACAGGGTTGACACTGACTCTGCCTGTGTGTCTGGGCAAGGCAGGAGCTGCAGGGCCAGCCACAGAATTTCTCACCCTAGCAGAGAGCTGAGAGACTGCTCATTTATTCCCTCTTCAACTCAACTCCCCTGACATTATTTAAACAGCATCCTCCAGATGATGTAAGAGGGAATGCTGAACAGCACAACAAGGCTTTCAATTGGTCCCAATTCTGGGCAGAGGAAAATACAAGAGGGTCAAAATCCTGATATAGATTATGTAGAACAAGCAGCAGAGAGTAGAATAAATTTAAATGCAGGGAAAATAAAATGCCTTAGTACACCAAACTTCCCCATGAATAAACCTGACTTTTCTTCAGTCCAGACAAGGGTGGCCCAGGTGAGTGTGGGGGATGGTAGCTGTACTATGAGGGTCCACAGGGTTAGGATCCAGGGAAACATGACTCCAGGACAAGGTGGCAACATGTCCAGGCAGCAGCAGAAGGCAAAGGGAACTGGGGAAGTCAGACCCCTGCACTGATTTCTTAGTTAAAGTCTGGAAAACTGAGAGAAAGAAGACAAACCATACTAGCTTTGAGCTAGATCTCAGCTTCTAGAGATTAAGAAAGGAAAACAGTGGCCCCACCACAAGCCCACAAACAGGAGATCAGAAGTGCCAGCTAGCTCAGTCTCCCACACTTAGATTCTGTTCCTGCTTCACAATCGGGTCCTCTCCACTGTCTTTGGCACAGGGAAGAAGAGCCCTCTTGGCATCTCTGTGGAGCTGAGTATCAGCCACAGCACGGCATGCACAGCTGAGCCTTTCTCATTCATCTCCCCACCAAAGCTTTGTCCCAAGACCCACATGTAGGGGTGAAAAGAATGTCTTTTCTATGACATGTACAGGCCCCCAAGGTGAGATTAATTACAGCAGTGGGTTTTTTTCTAGCAGCTCTGCATTAGGCAAAGGACAGAAATCTGTTGTGGGCATTTGCCCCATAACTGAAGGAAACATTCAGGTTTTGGTGCAATCCAGCCTTCCTCCCTGCATCCCATTCCTCCACCCCCTCACTGTCCCTGAGCTCTGTTGTTGGCTTCCCTTCAACATTTTAATGGAGTATTGACAGTGATCCACTCCAAACAGATGAACCTGACTTGCATCCCCAGAACCACACCTGCAGAGCCAGCCCAAGCTGGTGGGTTTGGAGCATCTCCTCAGATATATCAGTTGCAGTTCCAAAACCATCCCTTTTTCTGGTTAGAGAAACAGCTTGGAAAAGTCTCGCAAGGATATTACACTTTGGAAAACTGCTGCTTCGGGTCTCTTGTCCCTCCTCCTACCTGCTGCCACACTTCCTCGTCTCTGCAATTATTTATAAAGCTCTGTGTTCTTTCCTAATCAGGATGCCATAATGTTCCCTTTCGCCTTGCACGTCACTCGTGTGTCACTCTGTGTCTGGGCCCGTGGTGACCTCTTGGAGTGCTTGGCAAGGCTGGCAGGAGCCAAATGAGTCATCAGCAACCTGCCTGCACCTACCTCCCTCTGGCCATTGCCCCCCTGGCTCCCAATGAGCTGGGCTGCAGCTGGGGAGGCCTGGGGGAGTTTAAAGCTGTCTAATCCCCTGGATAATTCATTGAAAGAGGATTATCCATTCTGTGCAGAGCCCTTAACCTAAATATAGACTAGCCTTCCCTTTGTATTGCAGCTCCTGTGGCACAGAGACGTTTTCCCTGCACTGCTTCTGGATCCCCATCTTAGGGGTTAACTCTGCTCTTGCTCAAAACTGGGACAACCTGGCACTAACCTGTGGAGTTACAGTGCAATAAAACCAGTGTTATTAAGCCGAGGAGAGACTGTGCTCTGTGAACACCAGCATGATCAATCCAAACTCATCCCTAGAAGCATATTTGCTTCCTGATAAATTCCAAACTCCTTTGACAAGGGAAGGTGGCTGTATTAGGGAATATACTGTCTTACTGTATATTGGGAAACCAGTGTCACGGTCCTGAACTACAGAGCCTGATAGGAATGCATCAGGAGGGTAGAAGGGAAGTGCTAACCTCAGATAATCCTACGTCAGGCTACAGCAGCCTGTCCCAGGACCTGGGAATAGCGACCTGGCTCTGCTGCCCACCCTGGGGCTTTCCCAGCAGGTGACCAGGAGTAGGTTATTCCCACTGAGGGAGGGCAAAGGATATTTGCCAGAGAGCTGGTGAAGGGGGAAAGTGATAGTTAATGTTACGATAATTTCCTTGTTTGCACTCAGAGGGATAAAGCTGGGAGCTGCAAAGGTATTCCTGACTGATTCAGCAGCTTCCTGAGAGACCATGAATCTCTCCTCACTCTCCTTTTATTTTCCTTTTCCCCCTCTGCACCAGATGGTGAAGGGAGGTCTGACACAGCCACCAGAGGCTCCCCTTTCCTACACTGTCTTGTTTTTTTGGCTATTAAAGTCCTTATGGGACTTCAGTCACCGTAACATTAAAGCATTCATTAACACAGGAGTAATTCCATAATCTCTTCAGAAGAGAACAATTTCAGAGGTTCAGCTCATGATCTGGAAAATCAATTTGCCGGCTTGACAATGCAGGAAGAGGATTTGGCTTCCCCAGCAGGACTGTTATCAACTCTGGGACTTGGTGGCCAGGAAGAGCCCACCCACAGCAGCTCTGAGGGGAGAAAGGAGGACCTGGGGGCTGGCAGTTGGTGCAGATGAGGAAGGGCTGTGCTCATGCTGCACCAAGTGCAGGATGAGCCTCAAATCCAGACCTATCTCACCAGGTTTTGCCCAACAGCATGCTGTACAGGTGGGACACTATTATCATGGATCATGGGGGATTTTCCTGCCTTTTTCATCTCTCACATTTCATTTCAGCAAAAGTAATGCTCCCAGCTCAGAGCAAGAAAGGGATGCATTTTCATCATTCTGCCTTTTCCCTGCAGGTACAGGCTGATCAATTCCTGCTTTGAAACTGAACTCCTGCATCTCCTATACCAAGCACCAGCACATGTACTCTTCCACCCCTCGTGGAATTTTTCACATCCACTTTAACTGTGCTGTCAGAAGCTGGGGCTCACATCCTTCCTGCAGACACACAGCCAGATTTGCAGAAATCATCTGCAGGTGCAAAGCTGACTTTTGGGAAGCACCCAGCTGTTCAGTTGCAGGTTGGGGGCTGCATCTGAACCTGAGTGGGCTTCTACCTCCAGCTCATCTCCTTCTATCAGTTGTCAGGTACCACAGACTTTAATTTAAAGAAGTTACAGAACATAAACGGGTGCAAATAGATACTTCATGGGACAGACCTCTCTGATTTGGGCAAGCTGAAGTGGAAGGCTGTCTCCTGTCAGCTGCTTTCTGGATCTGGCTTTGATGCTTCTGAAGGGTTCCTCCAGCACTCACATTACACATATGCAAAATTGCATTAGGAAAACCTAAGGTGTCATTGCAGATCTGATCTCCAGCTGAGTTCATCTAATAGTCAAGAACACACCTTTCACAGCAAGGCCATGAAGAGAGGAGACATCAGGAGCTAACTAGGACCTCAAGGAACTCTTGAGACCCATGGCCCCAGTGTAGGTGCTGCTATCTGTGGTAACTCTCTTGCAATGAAGGGAGATGTTCCCCTTGTCTTTCTGCTGGAGGGTGGAAGAGGGCTTTTCCATTGTGAAGAAGAATGAGAAGAAGCCTTGGATGATGCCTCTGCTCCTACTCCTTCCTCCAGGTTGTCCAGTAGGACAGTCTGACCATGGACATCCCACTGAACAAAGTATTAGTGTCCTCTGTCATTTAAGGCAGAGGCAGTAAACTGTATTTCCAAATGAGCTGCAGACATCCGGATGGATGCCTGGGATGATCGGTGCAGCATTACTGTATACTAAATATCTGGCTAAGGAAGACACAGAATTAACCCTTTTCCGCTTGCTTCCCCCAAATGATAACACCAGAGACACAGAGGAGACATGAAACAGCAATTTTCATGCCATGTCAGACACATAACTTGCTCTCATCCTGTCTGAAATTTGTACTCTGACTCCCCATGGTAGGAGACCCCTTTAAGCTCTACTATGTGCTTACAAATGCCTGACCTAACCACAGTGAGGGATCCCCCCTTGTTACACACTGAGCACTGCATGCTCCTCGCCTACACATTATTATCATCAGGCTGTAACTCTTTTCTTTTTTTTTCCTGAGACGAGGTCATCCCTGACAAGCAATATCCTTCTGGAGCCAGTTCTTACTCATTATTTTTAATGGGATCTTGGTGTAATGGATCATATTGCTGCAGTTTGACACATGTAATAAAAAATTTCCCTTGAACAACATTTGTCCTCTACAAGAAAAATAGACCCTGCAGAGATGTGTGCCTGGATGTGTTACAGAACGTGCTATGAGCATAACACATCCATGGAACTTCTCGCCACAGAACCCGCATCCCGCGACAGCTCCCAAAATCGCTGCTTTCTCTCTGTAGCTTTGTTTAACCCTTCCTAACAGAGGGGTTAGAAAAAAATCTAACTGCAGTTTTTAGCTTTAGCTTCAGTTAAGCTCTCTTGAAGTCTGGAGAGGATGATGGAGGACAATTACAGTGAGTGCCGTAACCAGCAGGGCAAACGGGGTCGGCACCGGCACACCCACACACAGCCCTGGGGTCCCACGCAATCCCACACAGCTCCATGCGGACACGACAGCTCCTGTCCCCAAGCAAACACCTTCTCCTTCTCCCCCTCAGTCCACCGCGAACTGAACACACACCGGGAGAACTCTAAAAAATTGCTTCAGCTCAAGTTAAAACTCTACATCGCAGCAGCTCTTGGGCTCCCGGCAGAGAGCGAGAGCACCGGAACAGGGCTGGTTTAAATTACGCACTCTCGACTGCTCCGACCCCTCCAACACGCTAATACAGTCCCTACAGTTCCCACCGACCCATCCCAATTCGGACACCGCGCAGACTCTTGAGCATCTTCGTTTTCAGTGGCATCTTTTGTTTTAATTTTCCGCAGAGAGCTTTTCCCTGCCCTAGAGCTGCCTCCCCGGCACCAAGTCCCCACGGGCTGCCAGCCCTTACCCCTTTTCCGTGAAGCAGGGGGAGAGACCGGCTCTTACCTTGGGCACCCCAAGTTGTCGGCGGAGCGGCTGCCGGGGCGGCGCAGCGCGGCGAGCGGCGCAGCGCGGATCTGCGCTGGCATCTCCTCTAGCACTGATGCAGTCCTGCCAAGCGCCGCATGCCAATGATGCAGCCCAGAGGATCCCTGCCCAGGAACCCCAGCGCTGGGAGGGAGCCCGGGGCTGCCTGTCCTACCTGTATCCCCGCCGCCCCCAGCCCGGCTGCGGAGCGAACGTGCGGAGGCAGCCGAAGGGAAGGGGAGAGAGCGGGAAGCTGCACAGCAGGCAGAGAGAAAGGCAATGCTTGTGTAATTTCATCACGGTAATAAAATCCAGCCCAGGGTCTAAATGTTGCAGCTCTCTAGCAGAGTTCTTCATTACATGGGAGATTGTTTTTTGGTTTTGTTTTCCTAATTGCTGACACACAGGAATGTTTCTAGCTGTAAGCAGAGGGGAATCCCAGCATGACTGGGCATCCTTCATCTCTTCACTTTACATATTAGACCCTTGCCACATTTGAGACCCTTCTCTCTGGGGTGGCTAGGGAAGGGGCATGTTTCAGGGATAATCCTACTGTGGGATAAGCCTGTTCTGTTTAAAATTCCCTTGTGTTTATAATTTGGAAGTCCATTACTAGAAGAGTAGCAGGAAATATCCTACTGTCCATGCAATTTTGTGCTTGAAAGAGAGCATGGAACATAGTCTGCCATGGAAATCCATCCATATCATTTTGTGTTATTAAAAGAGATAACCAATAACACAAGGAGGTGTCTTACTGAAGAACAAAGCACACAGCTCCTAACTACTAGGAAAACCTTGTCAGTGCACATGGGAGGCATGCCCACACCCTGCAACTTCTTTTCATGCCGAGAAGCCCAAATTAGTCCAGATAATAAGAGCAATAAAGATTTTCACTGACAGAATTCCACTTCCATAGCCTACTCAGAGAGGAAACAGGGATGGATTTACAGGGCAAAATGAATCCCTTTTACCTAAGCAAAGAAGAGGAAATGAAAGCCCAGCCACCCATTCTGGCTCTGTCAGCAGGTGACATCTAGAAAGCTACTTTCCCACTCTATGCCTCAGTTTCCCCAGCACTGGTACTACTGGTCCCTCCCAGCTGCACTAGCACTGGGAAATGTCACTCTTTTGGCTGTTTCTAGGGCTCCCCCAGACATACTTCACCTTTCATCCCTGTCCTGTATTTTACAGCCTGCTTCCCCTCAGCTCACCTGATCTGAATCTCCAGCTCAGGTGTTATCATGCTTGTAATTATTAACAACATTCCAAACTGGGCCTGTAAATTCTCTTTTTATCTGATGCCTTGCTGATACTGTTCCTGTGACTGCACTGGTGGCATCATTTCCATATGGAAAATGCAGTAGGTGATTAATTCAGATTTTTTTTTACACCCACTCATTTAAAAATTGGAACTGAAATATAAAGTTCAGCTTTATTCTCCCTCACACAATACATTAGCTTAATTGCATTTCGTGTTTGGTACAGTGCACTGATCGCTTTGATGTGGGAGCACTTCAGAAGTCAATTTATTACCAGCACTCCTATATGCTACAGGCCAAGAATCAAGGCCTTGGCAAAGCTAAAAAGAGCCAGTCTATCACTGTGGCACTGAGCACTGCTTGTTTGCCTGTCACCAATCCTCTGAGTTCTCCAGCTCATTAATACTTCATATTCTTCTAATCACAGGAGCTCTCTTTGCAAGTGTCAGGTCCGTGCATGGGTCATGATCAGGAAGCACAGCACTCTTCATATTGTGTTCCCCTGGAAAGGGCTTGGGGCACTCATGGAGATGCTGTCCCAGGTCTATCCCAGTTGCTGTTGGAAGAAGGCTGCTCTGCTTCATGCACAGTCACCTTCCACTTGCAGGAGGGATTAGGAGCAAGAAAAGATGTGGTAGGCTGGCCTGCTGGGCTTTTCTCAGTTCCCAGAAAAGTCTCTGCATCCACTTTGCTTACTGTTTACCATGCAGGATAGCTCTAGTTCAGGTAAATTTCCATTAAATGTCATTGCAGAATGAACAGAGAGGGAGGCAATAAATCTAGGAGGCATTCTTTACCACTGTATTGTGATTATCAATGTTTCTAATTACCTCTTCACCCTATTGTGTTTCTCTGTTAATCACTGCTGCCTGTATCCAGGCATGTCAGCCAGAGAGAGCCATTTTTCATAGTGCCATATGGTGCCAGTGGGGAACCTGAGCCTCACGGGCTGCCTGACATCCAAGGCAGCAGGATAGGGAGGCATAACATCTTTCTGTTCAAAAGAGCACATTAATGAAATCTGCAGCAATCCAACTGTTTCAGAGCTGCAAGAAGTAAATGGAAAACAAAGCAGAGCTGCAGTGAATAAGGACCTGGCATGGAGATGGATAAAATTATGTAAGCTCTTATATCGCAGAGAAATAGGAGTCTGTGTAAAGGCTGATCATGCAGGTGTACTTATCAACATGGTTACACAGGCAAACAGAGCTTCATCTAACCCTGTAGGTCTCTGAGCAGCTCCAGACCTCCTGGGAACAGGATGGGATGAGAAATCTGGCCCATTCATCTGAATGGAGCAGAGCCTCAAAGCCTGACATTTTCCTCTTTTATCCTGCCTACAGCAGCAGGGGTTCTCTTTTGCCTCTGTGCATGAACAAGACACCAAAGACTCTTGCACTGAGGTGCAGAGCTGGGCAAACCAGGGTACCCTCCTTCAGCAGTGCTCTAGTGCTGTGGGGAAGTTGTACAAGGGAAATGGAAGCAAAACAAGAAGATAAGTGGTGATGGAGCAGCTTCTCCAGTGGCTCGAAGGCTGTCAAGTGAAAAGAAGATAATTAGAGGAAAAGTATGGCTCTAAAAATACACAAACAATGCATATTTGATGGCTCTGCCAGAGCCATGGCTTACACACCAGGGCACTTGCTGTGAGAGGCACTCGATATCACAGGGTGCTGAGAGACCAGTGGGTGGGCAGGGCTTTTCAGCTGGTTTTCAGGGTCCCCTCCACACACAGGCACTCACACAGATGCAGAGGGACACACAATCACACACACACTTGAGTGTCCCTCTCTCCTGCCCTGAGCCCTCCCACACAGTCTGCACAGGGAGCCCCATCAGATCTGGACCTGGAGGTGTCCCTGTGCAAACACAAGCCAGGAGAAACCAGCTTTAGCATCTAGCAGGGGTTAAACAACTCAGAGGGTTGTCATGGCAAACCCTTGAGCCAACAGGATCTGAGGCTGGGGGCTGCAAGGTGCTGGCAGCAGGAGCTGGGCATTGCCACCTCTCTAAGATGTGCAGGCTGGTGACTGCTGCTCTCCACTGGAGACAGCCATGCAGACAGAAACAGCTCTGACCTCCCCCTCCCTCCACCACTTCTGCTAATGAAACTTTGCTTAAAAAAACCCAGAATCTGGCAGGGAGAGTCCCAGGCAATGTTTGATTGTACCTGATTACCTGATTACATTTGTTTGATTACACCTGATAAACAAGATCAGTAATGCAGGTAACAAATACAATGTAAAGAGCTATGCGGGCATTAAATCTAATTATTGGTTTGTCTGCTCTCTGACAGACACAGGTAAAATGCATATGGACTCAGTCTGGATATCAATAAAATAACTGTCAATCCTCTGCACCATGGATCTTGATGCAAAGGGATTGTGTTCCCAAGACCCACAAACAAATTAGGAGGAGAGAGCACCCAGTAAAATGAGCCAAGCCATGCCTCATTCCATCCCACCAGAAAAGGACAGAGCTGCTGCCTGGGGAAATGGCCATTCTAAACTTGGGAAAAAATGGTTTTACATTAAATAAACTGCAGCGTGAAATCACACTGAAGTCAGGGTTGGGGTTGTGAAAGCTTTCCACACCCATAGTTTGGATAGGGTATTTGGATATACACTATGTAAATATACACATACCTGCTGGATGGGCCAGGCTGTCCAGTGCTGCTCAGGAGCAGCAGATGAGCCTTGCTGGATGCTGTAAGACCTGTAGCATGAGCCTTGCCACCCACATTACCAATGTGCTGCATGAGAGGAGAGATGAATTACTGAAGCTACGAGAAATGGGGGAAAACTTCTCAATGCATCTTATATTGTGGCCCTGTCCTATAGGCCANGGAGAAATGGGGGAAAACATCTCAATGCATCTTATATTTCCTCCAAAATCTGAGCTCATCTGACTATTATGTTTTCACAACACATAATAGTACTTTTTTTCCCTTAAATTAGCCTGTCACATTCTGCTTGACATGAGCTCCTGATTATCATGGCAACTGAAATGGCTGCACAGCTCATGGAGGTCGAGGGAATTCCAGCACCACCCGTGATCCTGAATGTTGGCCCTGTTGCCTTCTCAGAGAGGTGATTCATGAGCACAGAGGTTGCAAAACATGATCTGCACTTGTGCCCTCCAAACCAAAGGAGCTCCTGAACTATCTAAAACCCACACGACAACACTGACACCAAGATTTCAGGGCAAAAGTGCAGTCACTGTAGCAATATCAACTTACCTGAGCTGGAAAGGTGAGCCAGAGAGACTGTGCCACACTAGAAAAAATAGAAACCAAACATAATAGTAAGTATTTTGCTGAAAACTATTTGTGGCATAAAAGTTTCAGTTTTAAAAAGAGCCACTGCTCTTAAAAGGTGCCACAGACACACACTGTGACAGGCCAGGGGGATGTGATGTCAGCCAATGTCCTTCAGCAGCATCATGGCCTCTAAGTGGTTGAATGTAAGGAGATAAGAGTGCTTAAATTTCTCTAATCCAGCAGAAACCATTCCATAAGACAGGCCTGAGTGGAAAAACACGAGGACATTGGCAGGTCTTGGTGTGAGGGCCAAGATAATGAGCATGGCAGGATCTGTACTGACAGCATTGGATTCACTCAAGTGTAGTTCTGTCACTGCCTCATGCAAGGCTGTGCTTAAGGCAGCCATCACCTAACAGCTGCATCCTCCAGAATCATCTTAAACATTACCTTTTTCAGTTTTTCCTCCTTTTTTTACCTCTTTCTCTAATGGTTCTGTTAGTCTAGGCTGAAAATCCCAAGTGCAAATGCAGTGATCCATTAAAGAGCAGCTCACACATCTCTTTCTTCCCCTATTTTCATCTTTCAAAATGAAGGAATATATTGCCAGGTTAACTCTGACTTTGCAGAGCTATAATGAGTTAGAGAGAGTTTATTTATGTGGAAAGGATGAATGGTTGCCTACATGTTAATAGCACAATCAGCAACAAACCCCTCGGCATAAATATTTAACATCCTTTGTTATGTACATGCCTCCTGTTATTCAGAGAGGGCTGAGTCAGAAGAGCAGAAGCTGCTGGGAATTGAATAAGCATTATTTGTGGGATTTCTCTGAGTGGAAAATGGAAGGTAGAAAAGACATTGTTTTTATGTGTGGCAGCCCAACTGTCAAGAAACTGTGCATTTCTGTACTGTGTATAATATATGCAAAAAATAGGCCAAAAAATTGCAATGGAACTCTGTGGCTTTTTGCATCACTTGATTTCCTTAATATTACTGCCTGCTTATTCTTGCCTTGTACATGTACACAGGTATTAATTTTATGAGATATAAAGGTGAAAATCTAACAGACCCAAACCAGTATACATCCCCTGCAAATTCAGGATTATTCATGGAACACTAGGACATCTGAGAAAGAGCAGACCTTGTATACCCATAGCACTGTCTATCTCCCATCTTTTAGCCGGATTTCCTACGAGTTAGACAACTAAGTAAAATAAGAATGTGAATTCTACATCATTAGCACTTCTTCTCTTTTATATATCCATAAAAAAATATTTATTCTCTATATAACATTAAATAAATATTAGTCTTAAATCTGTTCTTCCTCTGTACCCATTGTGATACAACGGACAGGTACAGATGGTTCCATCTTGCTATCCTGTACAGAGCAGATATCAGCATTATCAGTAGTTTTTCAGATATCAGAGCAGTGGCTGTTTTTCAGTTGAAATTGCCCATAAATGCTACACTTGCAAAATCTTTCCATATTTCCATGATTACTCTGTAACTATAGCAAATGGCCTGGGCCTGGTACATAGTGCTCATTTCATCTGAGCAATTTTTAGGAGCAACCTGTTAGATGTGGGCATCTAAGGGTCTGAGAAAATGTGCTAGATTACATTACAGAGAAATTAAATACAAAGCTGTAATTTCAGATGCAAAGGCTCAGGTTTCCAGCTTTTTTCTTGCTTGTCTGGAAGAGCCTTTATTCTTGAAGCTGTGCTTTCTGGGGAATTTCCTTGAGGGAAGCAGAGGGGCCTCTCCCCCGTCCAATAAAAGATAGATAAAAAAAGGAGCTTTGGTATTTAAAAAAACCCCATCACCTTAACTGTTCACTCCTGTCTTTGCTTCACACCCTGTGCACGAGGCTGTATTAGAAGGGACTTTGGTGAGTTTAATGTGCACAGGACAGGAGCCTCGTGGGGACCACAGCCAGGCTGCTTCCCAGCAATGCATCTGGAGGGGGAAAGGGATGGGAAGATATTGTCATAGAATGCAACTGGAAATTGTGGGGGAAAAAAGAATCGCTAGTGATTCTAGAAACATTCCAGGTATTTTCTCCACTTGTTTATAATGTTGTGATATTATCTAGCACCACTAAGGCTTCATGGGAACTGGTTGTGTTTGCACCCAGGCAGCAACTCGGTACGAAAATGGAGAGAAAGGGGGAAATTACCCTGAGTGGAAGTGGAGGGGGAGGAAAGCAGAGAGAAGCATCACTGAAAGCACAAGCAGAGTGAGAAGCTGGAGCCTGCGAGCAGCCACGCTGCAATGGGGACCCACCTGCAGCAGGTGGCAGCAGGGAGCTGGGATGGATGGATGGATGGATGGATGGATGGATGGATGGATGGATGGATGGATGGATGGATGGATGGATGGATGGATGGATGGATGGATGGATGGATGAGATGCTGCCATGGCCAAAGCAGATGAGACTCCACACAGGCCTCGGGGAATTCATCAGCCCCCTAATAACTTCTGCCTACCAGCAAAAATGTAAAAAGAACAAAAAATAAATAAAACCACAAAATTAACAGATTATTCAGTGTACAGAACTGAGATAGCAGATAGCTGATGTGCTGGAAGCATCGCATTATTAGTGCAGCAGATAGGCACTAGCAGTTATTTTTTATTTTATAGTTATTTCAGTAGCTCTGTCCCAGTGCCCAGGTGTCACAATTCCCTGGGCTCACCCAAGAGAAGCTGTATTTGCTTTCACAAAGGTGAAGGTATCCACTGGAAGGTGAGTTCTGAGGAGGTGCAGCTGGGGCTTTGCTGGGGAGGCCAGCCCCTTCCTCAGATATGAATCATAGTATGGGTTGAAAGGGACATTTAAAGGTCATCTAGCCCACTCCTCTGCCAGAAGCAGGGACATCTTCCATTAGATCAGGTTGCTCAGAGCCCTGTCCAACCTGGATTTGAATGTTTCCGGGGATGAGGCATCCACCATCTCTTTGTGCAACCTGTGCCAATGTTTTACCATTGTTTCTGATTTGGACCAGACTTGTTGGTACAGATAGGAATGCAAGTGTTTATATGCAATTGTGGGCCAGCACATCAGCTACTTTGAAGATGAAAAGGGAGATTTGCTTTCCTACTTTCAGCCTGCTTTTGGTATCATATTCATGCTATACAATATCCATGTTACATATAAACAAAAGTAATTACAATCCATCCACATTCATGTCTGCCATTCCTGTCACCTGCAAGTCCTTCAGGAGATCACTTAGATGCAATTCTGTGTTCATTGCTCTCCAAAGCCTCATGAGTAAGTGACCAATCCTCAACTGTGTTCCCCCTCTCCTGGGGATCCAGCTGGATGCCAGTCGCATATGCATGTGTGCTTTGCAACAAGAATTTCCTTTCAAGGATTAAATAGGATTCCCCTTTCATCCAGCCCCCAGGGTAAGACAAAAAGGAAACCCACAAGCTTCTGGTTTTGCAGAGTGTGGGATGGCTCTTTATTGAAGTTAATGAAGAAAACATACAGTTTGGGAGTTGCATGACTCATGTTTATGTCCTCCCTGTTACATGTAAAACCACAGTGTCAGAGGCTCTCGTCAGACAGTGTGACAGGTCAGCATGTGACCACAAACACCACTGCCAAGACACACAGGGTTTGATCTTCTCAGTAAGGATGGGCCCACAGTCTTGCTCAAAGCTAATAAAGATGCTTTTGTCTTGTCCAGCTGGGAGCAGGAGTGACTGGATACCCCATGAGAAAACTGGCTCTCATGTGATTTCCAGACCATGTTCTTCACATCACATAATCTGAAATTACATTAGAGATAGGCCCAGTCCTGCTCTGAATTTCTGGGCTTGCTGCTCCTGGACAAAGCTCTGAGGAGAGTCCCCTGTCAAGCAGCATCATGTAGTTGGGTTCTCTAAACACAGCTGTGCAGCACCACTGTAGAACAACCAAGTATTCATGTTTAGGAGGAAACACAGGGCTGGAATTGTTATGAAATATGCAGAAACCTAAGCACAGCAGCTGACAACACCTGAGTACCAGTTAAGTGTGGTGGAATTGCCAGAGCACTGGAGATTCAATTCCTGGCCTTCTTTTGAACACTTGCTTGTAGCTTCACCTCTGCCCAATCCCTCTAACAGGCTGGGAAGCAGAGCATGCACCAAACCTACCCATTTACCCCCACTTCCTTAATCATCTTCCACACCAGGTGTGTGCATCTGCCCAGATGTGTACTTGCTGCCTAGAAGTTTTACTTCTTACTGCACACAATTTCCCAGCGCTGCAGACATTTGACTCCTCCACCTCTTTGTAGGCACAGCACTTCCTTACACAAAGAGGAGAGGGGAGGCAGAGGTGAAGGTCTTCCCTCCTACTGTGTGAAGTCACTGACTTGGACTTTGCTGGCAATCCTTGCAGTGTGTCAGGTTCACATGCAAAACATCTTTCTGGGCTCTTTTTGTCCTCATGTCTTGGCTGCCTGAAGGTGCTGCAAAAGAGCTGAAAAAGCCAATCCCATACAAATGTGAATATGTTTTCATTGCTTTCTGTTTTGTTAAGAAAAAAAAAAAAAAAACAACAAAAAGGAGTTCTGACTCAAAAATGGCCTTGTGAAAATATGACATTTGGTTGGATCAACACACCAGGTCACAAATGTGTCTCTGGTGCTTTTACAAACCTCTTAGCCCAGGACACACACACAGAGCTGGAGCTGGCTGAGATGGGAACTCTGAGCAGGACCCACCTGCTTGCTCACAGACTTGTACACCTCCAGGTGATCCTCTGGCAGGATCACTCCAGCAGCAATTCAGTGCATGAATGAACAGAGAGGTGGGAATTGTGCTGCAGAGTGGAACAGGGGACACATAAGAAATGACTGATGCTTTCCACCATGGGCAGTGCCCAATGTCCTCATTGCTGCTGCATGTGCTTAGCAGGAGAGAAGAGAGAAGTGAAGCAAATGTGAACTCATCTTCTTTTCACCTTCCTTTCCCTCTGTAAGCACCTAAGCACCAGTTACCTTCGCTGGACTGCTGGGTTCCTGGATTTGGAGATGCCTCTTTTCACTGGAGCAGCTGCCTGCCAAGAGCTGAGACACTTGGATGCTGCAAAGCCCCAGCCCACAGAAGAAGAAACCATCTCATCACCTTCTCTAGCAGGGATGCAATGCCAGCCAGTTGGCAGCTTCATTTGTTTGGAGTCCAGCCTTGTCCCTGCTTTGTTTGCTTCTTCTCATGGCAACAGACAAGCTTTGTAGAAGGTTTTTCACCCACTCATTTTACCTGATAACAGCCTTGAACCAGCATCTGTTTGCCTGGAGGCACAACTCCTTGCTGCTAGTTGGGACCTATTTCTTAGGAATTCTTGCTAAATGATGTCACTTTGGAATGAGCTCCCATGAGGCTGTGTCTGTCCTACCTCAACTCAAGAACTGCTGAAACTTGGGACTGCTGGTGTCCAAAGGGTACAGGGACAACCACAGATGTTGAACACATTGGATTCATCCCTAACTTTGCTCAAATGGCACTAGACAAGCCTTTTCTGTTTGAAAATTGGCTCCCCCTGGGGAAGTAGGGATGTGGGTGGAGGGATCTGCTTGCTGCTCACCCTGTGCCTGCCCCTCACCTGCCCAGGGGAAAGCTCCTCTGCTCCCTGCCCTGGCTGTGTGTGCTCCTGTGCAGGCAACACCTTTTCTCCTCCATGGGATGTGCTGTGCCTGGCACATCTGGGCTGTGAGCTCAGCTGCTCAGCGCTGAAGGAACAGCAAAATAATAACAATAGTCGCCAGTGGGTGGCTAATCACAGTGTTATCTGGCTCCTCTTGACCAGCTGGGGCTGTTCTTTCCAGGCATCACACCCGTTCATCCTGCTTCTGCTGCTCTGCTTGGAGCCAACACTGAAAGAGTAACATAGAGAACATGGGGTGGGATGGGCTCAGCTCCTTCCTCAGCTTTCATGTCTTCAGTGGCATTTGATTCAGAAATGTAGCTATTTCAAAACTTTTCACAGAGCTGGCTCAGGCACAGGGACCCCTGCGACTTCCACTTTGGGATCAGTTCTTGCAGAACACTCCAAGTATCTTTTTCGACTTCATCTACTCTGGCTGACAGTCAGATGTTAATGGGGACCAAATAGCAGCTCAGACATGACAGTGGCAAAATGGGCTTGGTGAATAACAGGATTATACTGGGGCTGGGTCAGAGCAGTAGTTTGGCCACTGCAGAGAAAACTGAGCTGCAGGTGTGGGGCTGTCTGCCCTTGGTAGGGGGGATGCTCACCCACAAAAATGTTTCATGGATCCTGCCAGGGATGGGAAAGGGGACCTCGACCTGACTGGGGGAAGCAGACTGTAGCAGGGAAAACATCAAGGCCCTTCAAAGTGTGATTTTTTAAGATCATGTCATTTTATAAGATTGGCACAGAGATCAGTTAGACATCACAGACATCCTCTGGACATCCCTGGAAGTGTTCAAAGGCCAGGCTGAATGGAGCTCTAAGAGACCTGGTCTAGTGGAAGGTGGGGGGTTGGAATAAGATGATCTTTGGGTTCCAGCCCAAACCATTCTGTGATTCTATGATTCTATGATTCTATGATTCCATGCTGTGGCCAGATGGGGTTCAGCACAACTACAACGCAATGAGGGTCCTGGGTCTGGTCACACTTGCCTATTTCCAATTTTCAGCATGACACAGCACCATGTTTTAACTCTTGGTTGGACCACCAGGCTGTCATTCCCCCACACTGGTGTTATTGTACTGGAGGTAGAGTGATCTAAATTATAATACCATTTTTAAATACTTCTCTGATACATTTTTGGCCCTGACCTTGTTGGGTGTGGGACCCAAGACAAACACAGAGTCACACACAGACACACACTCCTATGTGTAGACACCCTTTGCAGCCTCATGTTTCTTGCTGGCTGATGAACAAGGGACCAAATGATCTGAGGGAATGTAACTTAGCACCAGGACCCAGTGCAGCACAAAATCCCAGTCAGTGCCAAGGACTTGTGATTTATGCTTTTGTTTCTGCAACAACAGACAGAGGCATAAAAAAATAATTAAAAAAAAGAGCTTTGCTGGATTTTCCATCCCCTGCTGAGATGTGAAGCCGAATGGCAGCCAGTATTCCCAGCAACACCCACGGTTAAACACCAGTGCCGTTGCCAACTCCTGCAATCTTATCACAAGCCCCACAGTGTTCACTTTCCTTTCTTAAAGCCCTAACTCCTGGAGCCATGGGATTAAGCAGGCAACTCAGCTTTTGATTTTAATAGCAGTTTTTATCCCTCACTGTTAAGAAGAAAAGCTTGTGAGTGGGACAGGTTCAAACCTACAGAGAAAATAAACAAGTGTATCTACTTCAAATCTTGTCATTTTTAAGCTAATTTTATTTGGAGAAAGAGTTTTGAATATTTTGGGAAGCAGAACTTGTTAGTAGCTAAAGAAGTCCTTTAAAGAGCCAAAAAAATAGTCTCAGCTGAGAAGATGCTGCAGGAATAAAGTAGACTTGGGTTTTCATCTCTTTATCCCGTCAGAAAGATCGGCAAAGGGAGAACATCTGGGCTCACTAGCCAAGGCAAAACTCATTTTGTGTCAATAGCAAACATTTAAATTCAAAATGTGAAGACTGAGACTCCCTAGAAAGAGAACCACGGTCAGTAGATAATCCTATCTCTGTCCCAGGCTTAGACTGTGTGGATGGTATTGACACATCACTGCTCTAGAAGAAGAAGGAGTGGGAGCAGCATCTTCCATTTTGCAATTTTTGCTGCAAGAAGCCTTGTGTTGGAGTCCTACAAAACAGTCAGAGGGATGGACAGGTGTCCCCAGTGCTCACAGCCCCCAGACTCACACACACTATTTGCTCTGGCTCTCCTGTATCTATTGCAACTTACTTGGATCTGGAGCTGCTTCAGTTTTTTGTCCTATCAAATGCTAAAAGCAACTTCAGTGCAAAGCAAGCAATTAAGAGCAATAATTACGCAGATGCCCTCAGAGTGGTGCCATCCCCTGTTTTGCTGAAATTTTTAATTATTTTAAGTTGAAAAAGCTTGTATGATCCTTGAACACATCTATAGCTTTAAAGTACAAAATGAGATGCTTTAATAGACCATGGTGATAAATTGTTCCCATAAATGATGAGAAATGTTTAAATCAATAGAACGTTTGTTTAGATGTCCATATGGAGGAAAGATACAGTCTGTTGCTCTTCATATTGGATTGATCCCACTGAGTTAAATTACAGCTGGCTACAGCCCTTCATCATTTACTGCACAGCTTGACAAGCATGTAAAATATTCACACTGAGCGCAAAAATTTTGAATGTCTGATCTCTGCATTGTCCTTGTCACTTCCTCCCAGCCAGGGCCAAATTAAAGGCTGCTTAATATGAGGGGAAGCTTTGCCACAGCTCTCCCACAAGCCTTTAGCCACGTTACCCAATATCCTCTTGGCTGGCCTGGGGGAATGAGCAGCTGGGGAGCAGATGCAGGGAGTCCTCAACACGTGATCCTCTGTCTGCCCACAACCCCTGCATACAGGGTTTATCAGCTGCTCTGGGCTGTTGATAATAAATACATAAATACAACAGTAACCCAGCCTTAAAGGCATAGCTGTTGCTGGAAGGTGTCTGGTCTTGTCTTCTAAAATGGTGACAGCAGTGATGGTGGGTGGTGTGAGGAGCAGCCAAGGCACTAAAGAGGGATCTGTGAGCTCTGGGTGCTATTCACAACCAAGCTGGGTGACGCCAGCTGTGACACTTGCCAATGCAGTGTGGGATGTTCCCTTTGGGGACTGCAGAAAGAGGCCATGAAGGTCAGTGAGAGCAGCTCTTAAGCCCATCTGAAATTCAGTAACCAAAGAACCCATGATCTGGAGTAATAATTCTAGATAGAAATGGATCTTGGAACTGAAGGTGTGCATGTGAAAGCAGCTGCCTGCACATCCCACTGCCCTGTGAAACCAGGGAGGCCTGTCACTCCTGCCTGCAGGCAGCTCTGGCACAGACATGGTGTAAACAGGTAGGTCCATCAGAGGAAACGGGAGCTCCTGGAAGCCCCATCCAGCGGTGGCAGAAGGAGGGAAGCCCTTGTACTCCACTCCACTTGAGTGTCTCTCCTGCCATGGATGGGCAGGAGGAGCATTAAGGAAGAAGAAGCTGGGCTGGCATACTAGTCCTGTGGCACAGTGTTGATCCCGGGCTGACTGCAAGGCTCAGAGGAACATCAGGCTGGGCTTAGACATCAGGAAAGCTGCACAGGAATGGGTCTGGCCGTGCAGCCCCAAAACGCAGCACATTGCAAGTTCACTTCAGGTAGCTACTCAGGAACTTGGACCAAGTTTCAAACACCTTCTTAGTCCCATTTTGTGCAGCCTGCAAACTTACTTCTTCCTCTCTGGATCTTGCTTTTACCTTGGGAAAGGGGTTCCCTGCAAAGCCTGGCCACTGCAGAGGCATCCCCATTAGAGCAGGGAGAGAAGCAGGAAAAGGAACCACAGCTGATGTCCTGACCAGAGCCAGCAGAGGCCACTGCTGTTTGCTTAAAAATAACTCCACGCTGAGGTCTCTGGTGTGGGCTTCACTCCCAAGCATGCTCCTCAGTCTGGCATGTGTTTTTCTCTCTTCTCCGTGGTGTCATGTCTTGGCTTCAGGATCCCCAGGCGTGTTGCAAAGCCCCGGGTCAGAGTCACGCTTTCTGCTCTCTGCAGAGGGCTGATGTAAGTGTCTGTGTCCCTCCCTTCCTCGCCCCCAAACTCACCATCATCACCAGACAAAACATCGGAAACCAGAGCTAGTAAATGCAGGTCCCCAGGGGCTACTGCACTCCAACCCAGATATCCTTAAGGCAGTGTGATATAAAGAGTTTTTATAAGAAAGAAAGAAAAATGAAATCTGGAGCCTCTCAGACATAGTAACCTCAAAAACGTGGCCATCTTTCACCAGGACATGGCCTGCTCTTCTGCCCAAGTGCTCTGCCTGAGCCCTCTCTGCAGTCTGTGGTGTGTGCCTGTCCAGCTGGGACTATGTTGCTTTGGGCTGACCCTTGTCAAAGCTTTTAACCTTCTGTGTGCTTACCAAGATGGCATAAAAATGATACAAATTGGGCTGAATAAGAAAATCCATAAAAGTATTGCTGCCTTGCTGCAGTTTCACAGCTCAGGTCTGTTTGTATGAACCCAGCAATGAAGCAATATATGAGGTACCTTTGATGTTGAAATGGCTTGGATCTGTGAAAAGAAAACCAAGCCATGCCTTTACTCTGGGGAAGTAAACAGAGAGATGACTATAAATGCCAGTTACTACTCTTAAAAAAGGCAGCAGTATGAAAAAATAAGTAGCGCACTAACAGTAAAGTCAACAGTTCTTTCTAAAATAACTTAATTTCTTTAAATAGCTTTCAGCGAATTTTAGAATAGCTTAAAAATGTGGGTGTTTGGGGTTTTTTTTGGGGGGTAGATTTTTTTTAAGAGACAGAGGGCCTTTTTCATTAGATGATGAAAGAGGGTGTTAATTTTTCAGAAATCTGGCATTTTTTCAATGTCTGCCTTTTAGACTTGCTCCTTGTGTCTGTGTTTTATCATCTTGTTACTTCCAGTACCAGGGGGAACAGTGTGCTCTGTCATAGTGTACTCGGGTGGAAATGTTGTGCCCCAGTCTGTCTTGGTCATAATGAAATGTGGCTGAGCACATTCAGCTTGTTCCAACTGGTGTTACACCTCTTTCTGCTTTCCAAGTGGAAATGTAGTCATCAGAGGTTGTGTATTATGTGGGGCAGATGCCTTCTCAATGGGCCCTCTGGGATCCAGACACTGAATTAGCAGTGTTGCCTAATGAAGAAACTGCTAGATGTGGATGTAGGTTCAGTCCAGCCTGGAGTACTCTCAGTTTTGCAATTAACCTTGTAGGACACTTAGGGCCTGAACCTAAATAAGGATAAGATTTACTACTTTCTGTCTCAATTTACCACTCTGTTCTGTTATTCTGGCTTCTTTGATTAGCTATTCCAACATTTCTGAATATGTTAATTAATTGCTATTAATTATATAAAAGTGGATCACTATTCATTTCCCATTTATGACTTTCCACAGTCTCATTCTCAAATTGATCACCGAAAGTGTGACTTCACAACCCATTGCCAAGGTGGTGCCAAGCACGGAAACTAATCATCTTCAGTTATCACTTTCCCTTCCATCCCTAAATAGAAAGGACATGTACAGCAGCACAAATATTACCTGCTCAATTGTTTTATGCAAGCAGCTCATTTCTGTAAGAGATCTCTAACTTATTTATCCACAGCATGCTGTGTTGAGAATAAGAAGTCCAAACTTTCAGTCCCCCACCACAGAAAACTAGGTCCAGAGGGGACTACCAACACTTATATACCTTGGGAATATTTGTATATTTGCAGTCACTGCATTTCCAGTTTAAGCAATATGGGTATATCAGGTGAAGAACTAATGTTAATCCACTGAACCTACACCATCAATGCTGGTGCTGAATCACTTAGATAATTTTGTAATGCTACTTCTAACCCATAAAACTGAACTAAACAGGGGTCTGGCTGTTGCTTCTGTTACATCAGAGCATCAGAAGTGTTAGTTCTTCCACCATCACTGACTCAGACAGAGTGTGTATTCTTCTAACTCTTTTATTCCTGAGGAACACCTTTGACCAGCACTGCTAAAATCACAAGCTTTGTTTAGACACTCTGTCTAGAGACAGTGGCTAGTTGGACAGGAGTTCAGGGGTCAAGAAGTAATTGGTGGGGAAAAGTGCAGAAGACATTGGGCTTTTTATGACAGCAGGAGCGGAAGAAATCAACAGCAGCAAGATCTGCTCTAAAAGCTTTAGGGAATAGTACTTCAGGAGGCAGCAAATTCCCTGAGGACTAATAACACTTCATACTACCCTATTTTTTAACTCATTGTACTTGTTTCAACCATTGAGTTAAGCAGCTGATGCTGAGTTACAGTGGAAATTGCCCAGGGAAGGCATGTGGTGTGCACGTGCACAGAGGTAATGGCTTTATCGTGACCGGCCCTGGGGGGCTCAGAGCTAAGCAAGAGCCCAATAATGGCTGCAAAGAAAATAAAGTGCTGCTCTCCATCTAGTGAGTGTGGGTCACAGGCAAATGGCTACACGGCTGCAAAGAAAAGGGTTTCAGGCAGGGAAGTCAGACACAGCTCTGCCTGGTGTTAGATGGCAGAAATCTCTGGGGGGAAAAAAGGATATTTCATTGCTTGAGATACTTCCAGTTCAACTGATAAACACTTAGAATAGACTCTAGGGAACTAACTGAAGTAGCAGAAGTTGTGTGAGGGCATGGGGAAGCCTGATACGTGATCTAATGGATGTTAACTTCTGTAATCCTACAAAGCCGTAATAATGCAACACATCGTGTGCATCTCCCTGCCAAACACAAGCAGCTCCCTTCTTCACTCAGTCTTTCAGTACATACTCCAGCTGCCATATTACACAACCAACACCCTTTATAGATAAAGGAAGGTGATTAGTCTACATCTTCACTTTTAGAATAACCATCTCAGTGCTCTATTCCAATAGACAGCAAAGCATCATGCACAAAGATCTAAACCCTCCATAGTCTATTAAGTTTCTGGATCTATCTCTTCTCTCTTCTAGGTTCATGATAAATTATATGGGGGTGGGTAGTTAGACACGTGCTGCTTGTAGGAAAACCCTTCAGAGGTCTGTAGGATATTGAGTTTCCAGGTTCTTGCTGCCTGTGCTAGAAGAGATAGATGGGTGTTGATGCTCAGGCCTGAGGAGCAGGGAACAGCATGATTTATTCTCCAGACCTGATCAATGGGAATGGCTGAGAGAATACTATAGGCATAGCTGGAAAGAGGGGATTTCCTTGATTCACCTGAAGGCAAGGAGAGATGGGAAAAATTGCCACCATGCAGAGATGTACATAGACATCAGCTAAAGGCCTGATATTTTGAAGCGATTGCTCTTCCATCACTAGCTGTCACATCTTGCACAATTAAATTCTGTGTGAGAATAAACATATCTAAACAAATATTTTCAGAAGTAATTATCATATGGTGTATACAGTCACGGTAAATCAACAGGTAAATTCTGCCCATGAATTCTTACTTATACGATTGTTTTAAAACTAAGGTTTTTTTCAAAATAGCCTTATATACGCACAGCAAGATATCTTCATGCACAGCTGTAAACTTCTGACCCCAAGCTATTTTCTTTGCCCAGTGGTTTCAACATAAGCTGCAAAATCTGCTTTATTTTTCTGGTCACTACAACAGCTGAAGGAGTAACTCAGTTCCTTTTTTTTATTTTAAAGATGCTCAGAAAAGGAACTGAATGTGATTACAGGAGAAACCTGATGTGGCCATATATTGGCACAGAGAGTGGAGCCTCCTGGTTTCATTTTCAGAATAAGACACTTCTTGTGGCAGGAGTGTCTGTGGTTTTAACAATTACACAGTTGTAAAGGAATTACAAATAGGTTTATTGATATTTGGATTTGTGGGTAAATCAGACTAATGATAGATGGAGAAACCTGTTTGTCTACATACATATAGGCTTTCAACAGTTCTTCATGAGCCAATCAAATAAACTGTTTCCAATTTGTAAAAAGTATAATTTTACTATCTTCAACGAGAAACAGCAATGTTAACACCATCCCAAGATGCTCAGTGCTTTGCAGGACCGGGTTTGCTATGGGCACCTTTATTCCCAAGCCGGTGCAATCGAGGCTGTTTTCAGGGATGTTAACTTGATTCCCTGCCCATGTAACACTAATCCTTCAGATGTGGTTTGAATATATACATGCACCAATGCTCTTGGCTTATGACAAACATGAGAAAATGGATGCCAAACATTTGGAAACTTAGTGCAAAAGCGAGAGTCAAAATCAAAGCAAAGGATTTTGAAGGGCATAGTTGTGGAAGAGAAACACCACCAAATCCTATGTCTATCTGTGTAGCATCAAAGGGTTTTTTTATATTTGAGATCTTAATTATGTGAGGTATTTAGTCTCCTGTTTTGTTAAGCAATCATGCTTGATGAGGTGCCTCTCAGCTTTCCAATCTGTTACTGTAAGCACACAAGTTACTTTTTGCTAACCCAGGCAGACAGTGGGAGGAGGGAGAAGCCAATAAAAAGGGAAATGCAGCTTTTGCTGAAGTTCTCAGATGTCACAGACATTTAATCAGACACAAACAAGTTCTCCAGACTGGCAGGTTACCCAAGACAGCCATAGCCATGGCCCCTGCCCACCTCCCTACCCAGGGCAGGTATGCCATAATACAGAGTCAGTTTCACCAACAGCAACCTCAAATATGTCTAAGGATGGGTTAACTGCTCTGTGTTGGCAAAAAAATAATAAAAAAGTTGTGAAGACAAAGACCTCATTAGCTGAGGTTGTCTGCCAACTGTAATGACATCCTGGACACCTGTCAATGAAGAGCTTCAGGGATGGAGGAGGCTGTTTGATCCTAATCTCTTTCTTGCCAGTCTGGATCAGTTGTGTCTCTGATCTATGAGAGGTTTAAATGACCAGTGCAGTGGCCTGCTTGCAGCCTGCAAGGCTGGAGATAAGTCTGCAAAAATACCCAGCTGACCTTGGAATGAGCTTTGCTTGGAGTTGCTTACAGGTGGTGATCAAAAATACCGTATGACGGCTGCTTAATGTGAAAGAGATCCCTTCCACACAAAAGCACATCAGTATGTGTTGTAAAACACAACTTGCTCAGCCCGGGATGCCAGAAATGCCATATCCCATTCTTGACATGGACTTCTTAGCCCAAGCTGCTAAGAAATAATTGAGGAGAAGTCTAGCATTACAGGAGTGAGGGGAGACCCTGACAGGCCAGAATGCCAACCCTGCAATGTGTCCATCTCACAGCATGTCCCACACGTCTGCTGCTGCAAATAGCCAGCCAAGCCCATGCTGCCCCAACAGCCAGAGCCATTGCAACTGGAGGCAGAGAGAGGAACAGAGCAATGGTGCTTTTATGGTGGCTCTCCTGGTCTGGGGAATGTGGAAAGATGAGCATCTGTGAGCCTGGTTTCTCACTAAGAACTTCCTTTGGCAGTAAGGACAACCACCCTAACAAATCCATTTGCATATTCAGAACCAAGTCTTCAGAGAGGGGCAGAGGGAAGCAGTGTGATAATAAAAGTTGATGACCAGTAGCACCTCATGTGTCACAACACTATGCTTGCCATGATGAACCACATGCATGCACAGCCCTCAGTGATTGTTCAAGTCCCTGTTGTCCTTCCTGCATTAGGATTCGTGGCAATGTATTTGTTTACAGCACGTGGTAAAGCAGCTTCCTTTTCTCCTCTTGAGAACTCAGGTTATTTCAGCTACTGCCCCAAGAGATCTGCACTTTTTAACAGGCCAACTGTTCGTATTGCTGAACAGAGATGTTCAATGGCCTTTTGTGCTTTTCTGTGATTTGGAAGCATGTTAAGCTGAGGAAAACCACAGTGCATTTTTGCTGACCCCTGTGCACATCAGCAGTTCTGGTGCAGAAGTATGAGGACCATCTGGTGGGTGTATCTCTTCTTGCAGAGCTGGGCTGACTGGCAACCTGTACAGAACTTGTGTGTGAGAAAATGGAGCTTCATGATATGAGGAGATGAACTTTCTGGCTTTCTAGCACTGACAATCTCTATAAAAGGAGTCTATTTTGTTCTCATGATATAAAGCCAACTACAACAGTCTGCTACAGGTACATGGTGTAACACAGAGGTGTTGGCAAAACAGCTGGTAAGTGGCTGATGATGGAAAGTCAGAACAGTTTTTAAAGCATTTCATGTTCGGCCCATAAGTTTTGTGAATATGCCTGAAGTTGATGGTCCATGATGGGAATTTCCAGGCTGCTCTTGCAACTCTGTGAAACATACATGCTCACTGTTTCCCTTCTTGAGGAAGGCATCTCTTTTGGTATTTCTTTTTCATTTCTCAGGTTCATGAATAGCAATAGAAAAAGTTTGGGCAGATATTTCATGCAAACATATGAATGGGAGAAAGTGCTTACACATTTGCATAAGCTGGAAATACTTGCTGTTACCTACGGAAACCATTGGTTTCCAGCATCCAGAAGACTCTCCTCTCTCACATTCTGTAGCTTGAGAGATCTCATCCAGTCCATATACACCTACAGAGAGAATTTGAGTAATGAAGTCAAGTATGGAGCACTCATGTCCTAGACAGAGAAAAAGATACTGTTGCACATCCACATTATACATACAATTTCAGCCTGTTTCACTCTTGGAAATATTTGCAAAACTCAAATAAATATTGCCAAGTGACCTAGATGTTGTCAGTTTCTCTTACTGCCTCACACAAAAAGCAAATACACCCATCAACTCTGGCATGGATTCAAGAGAAGCCAGGGATGCCATATGTGTTCACATCCTGGCCACACGTGGTGGCTGCAATAAATAATTGGTTGCAAATGCACGTGCTGCTTTCTTGATTAGTCGCTTTACTGTGGGATCTGTTCTACTGACTAATTTTAATCTACTTTGTATGTTATTTAGAGATGAAATTGAGTAGAGTGCAGGGGATGAGGGAACTGCTCTAATTTTTAGGGAGTATACTGTATTTGATTAATTTTATAGCCTGTGTTGATAAAAGCTTTTATCTTAGTCTGCTATCAATTTAACTCTCTGTGTTTGTCATTTTTTACTCCTAGGGTCCCACATAATTCAGTTTCATAAACTGATCTGATGGATGTTTTCTGATACTTCAATAAAGCCTTTTGGCATAGATTTGCCTATCCCTTGCTTTGCACGTACCTGGACAACAACCCTTGCTGAAATAGAATCACATTAAATTAAAAAGTATATTGAAAAGAACAGAATGGCCAGAGCAGATGATTGTAAACAGTGTACTCTGACAAAGCATAAAGTGTAAAAATGAAGTGAAAGAGAATACTGTCCCAGGAGGATTAATCATAGTGTTTGCAGCCTGCAAGTCCCCTTTCATCCCTCCCTTTCTGCTCTCTGTCCTACAGGGATGAAAGGAGGGTGAGCCTGCAGGTACAGCTCGAGCCTTTGTTGGGACAAGCAAACTCTGTCAGATCTTCAAAGGTCTGGTGGAGGCAGTAAGAGGCTGTGTAAGTTATTGTTACTATCAGCACAGAATCATAGAATGGTTTGGGTTGGAAGGGACCTTAAAGAACATGTAGTTCCAGCCCCTGTGCTATGGGCAGGGACACCTTCCACCAGACCAGGCTGCTCAAAGCCCCATCCAATCTGGATATTATTTCTTAGCCCAGGCAGGAGGGGATGAAATATCACCCCATGTGCAACACACCTGCACACACCTTATCCCTGTGGGATGGCAAAGCCAATCGTTGAGCTCTTCTCATTCTTTGGGTGCTTTTATTTCTTGTTTCTGTGATAACTGCTTGGAAGTTGCAGACACAGACCTAGGAGGGCAGCAGGTGCAGGTACCACATGAACTTCACTAGATGATTTCTTCAGTCTGGAGAATATTTCTAGGAAATACAATGTGAAATATGATGATTTGTGCCATCACAAATTCATGTGGCTGTGATTTTGCTGGGGCTGTTAGCAGAGATGTTCCCTTACCTGTTTTAAGGTTGTTTGAACATGAACTGGAAATTTTCGTCTGGAAATAGAAACAGTCTTTATATCAGAACTTGCATTGATATCTGTAAGGGGGAGTTTTGAGAGCTTGGTGTTAGCACAGCTTATCAGCACATGGAGGGGCCCTGTGAGTTGCAGAGGTGAACTTGCTAGATGTGCCCCACCAATTGAGCAACTCAAATGACATCTGTATGAGCAACTGATAAGCCCTGCCTCCCAGAATTGAGAAATCATCATAAAGAGCCCTGATGAGCAGCTGGGGTACATGGTGACAGCTAGATGCAAGTCTGCACTCCTTCTTCTCCCACCAAAGCCTCACAAACTTTCCACAGAGGGGCAGAAGGACCCAGTGAACTTTCTTTGAATACATTAATTTAATTTTGCAGGTCATTCAGTGTTTGTGTTTCGGGTAGGTTTTACTGCAGTTCACCCATTCCAGGCTATGTCCTGTCCCAAGGGCGAAATCCAATGTCTGATGATTGTGACACACTAAAAACTTTTACATTTTAACTGTGATATATATAGTATGCAGGAAAGGGTTAACTTCTCCTGAAGGCTGCTTTGAACGACAGTCCATAATTTTGCAGCAAAGATTGTACCACTCACAGGACTTTAGAGATGACATTGGCAGACTTTGAAGAAGGAAAATGATATTAAAATCTCTTCAGGTGTAGCTGCTGTTATCTCAGCTACCAGGCACTGGCTTCAAACAAGCAGGGACACAAAGAAAACACCACACGCTGTTGTCAGCCACACTAATACTCAGTGTCTCAGTTTTGTAGCTGCTTCATAATGATGAAAACAAATTTTTAATAGCTCCTGCTTCCATCACTGCACTGCACTCTGTTTTCTATTCAGTTGCAAGGACAGCTCATTTCCAGCAAACAGGAACAATGTGCTCATATTGCTAATTCATGCCACTACACACAAATGTTCAGATTATGTTGTGCAGAACCAAATTCCAGACTCATTTATGAGTGGAAGTCACACCTAAATCCTGTCCCCTAGCAAGAATCAGGGGGCCCTGCAGCAAAGCTTGTGACAAATTAAAATCTGAAAGAGGCAATGAAAGAACATTTGATTTTTTTTTTATAGTGTTTGAAAAGCAAACCTAGATGTATGGCAAAGGGTGGAATCCTTGGGAACTAGAGTCAGAGATGATTTGAAGACAAATGATTTGTCAGGAGGTTGGCATCCACAGAGTGCTGCACAAATTTCCCTTCATGTACTGCCTCCCTGTTTTGGTTTGTGGTGATATGTGGGTGCAGACAGGATATTTTGACGTAAAGAATTCGGGGGTGGATAACAATTTAAAGATTAAAGTAGAGTGCAGACTAATCTTGGGGAAATGAGAGGTAAAAAGATGTGTTAATTGCTGCTGGGAGCAGGGGCTGGGCATTTGAAGTGGCTGATACAGCCTTTTCTTGGCAGATGCTCCATCATCTCTGGTTCTGAGGCACCAAGAACCCTCACAAAGGCAAGGAGGACCTGAACTCAGACCTAAATTGAGCCACTGTCTGACTCCCTGGCAGTCTGGGGAGCTGCTTACCCATCCCACAGCCTTGTCTAGCTTTGCTAATTCCCTTCCTAAGCCACCACCAGCACCTGGCACTCTGGGGGTGCCCACTCTGTGGGCAGCTGGAGAAGCCCACTCTGGCAGGGAATATTCCTGACAGGAAAAATCACACTTTCTCTGCCTGCATTTTGATTCACCTTCCTTTACTGGAGGGGCCAGAACACCTTTCATGATTGGGGTCCGTGAGCTGATCCTCCTGCTTTGGTGCTAAGCTGTTTCATCATCTTTCCTCAATGTTTTCCACACTAATTTCCTTGCCTCCTGGTTTACAATATTATGACTATGGTAAATACTCCTGGGCAGTCATGCTGACAGATAACCTTCACACTCTTCTGCTGAAAAGACTTCCCAAAGCATTTCCAAACTCTTTGCAAGAGCAGCACATAGGAGCCCATAGGCATGGGCACATATGCAAGAGGTATAGATTCAGTTGGGAGGTTGAGCCCTCTTTTTGGGGCTTCTGAACCCCACAACGTGACTGAGGGGCACCTACAGCAAGACCAAGGCTGTGTCAGCTCCAGGAGAGGCAGCAGAAGACACAGGTTGACTTGCCAGGCAACTTGGAGTTGACAAGTAAGGAAATGTTCCATTGATGGACAACCAAGAGGGTAGAGGTGAAGATCTCGGGATGGGTGTTACGGAAAATTTTAGGCAGATGTTATCTGTTATCACACTACCTTGCTGACAATTGCTTCAGATGAGATGAGGTAGGTTGGGCTGGGCTGGGTTAGTCATTGTTTGGTTGGTGCCTTGTAGGGAGGGGACAGAGTTTCGTCAAGAAGTGGCTTTTCACTAGATGGTGCTCTTTGCTGAGCCATCGCTATGCCTGATCCCTCTTCTTAGATCTGGGAACTTCCAAGTGATCTGTCTCATAAGACCTTTTTGTAGAGGTGGCAGAAAGGCAAATCAGAATGTTTTTCCAGGGTCCCTGCTTTCATGTGCCTTTTCCTCTTGGAACCATGTAAGAAAAACTACTCTTTACATCCGGTTGTAAAGGGTGTATGGTGCTGGTACGTTCCAGTCTCCAAAATGACCACAATGCACAAGTGTTGAAACGATTTTTATTATTTCAGTTGCTTTAAACTGAATCAACAGTGCATATTTTGGAAGCCAATGCTAAATCCACGCACAGGGTTTTCAGCAGATAATCTTCTGCACTGTACACAGTGTTATTATTCCTGTTCTATCTGGAGAGAACATGATGTGCAGGAATTACCTGCAGCCTTTGCCCAGCACTCTGGCCAGCAGCAAGGTCTCTTTGAAAAGTATTGTGAAGTGGTTTTGGGGTGGTACTTGTGAGGTGAGGCTGCCCAGCCGTGGTGGGGCAGGACACACATGTTAAACTCAGTGTTGATACTGCCTTTGTGGACATGATCATCTGGCCACCGACAGGGCCAGTGGGATACATGTGTGTGCAGCAGGTGAAGCCAAGTGGAAATGTTGGGCCACCACATGTACACACTTCCAAAGAGCTTCCCACAAAAACGGTAACTGAAGGCAAGTCACCACCACAACAGATCATTCATCTTCATTCCGTAGGGCCTCCTCCAGCCCAGCCACACGCGGACCACAGGCCACATGAGCTCATTTGCTAATGGTGGGTTGCCATTTCCACTGCTTTTCTGGGGCAAGGCATGGGAACGGTATGGGAGATGTTCCTCCATCAAACCTACACACTGTACACAACCATAAGGGAACTGGGAGAGAGGGCAAGGAGCAGGACAAGGTGGGGCTCAAGTGGAGCTGCTGGGTTTGTGACAGGTACAGATGTGCAGCAGATGCCGTTCACAGCTGGACAGCTGCGCACTGGGCACTGGGAGAGGGTTTAACTGCTGGAGGCAGGGATGCCAGAAGTTCAACCCCAACCAGGAAAGGCCCTTACAGCTGGAGTTCAGCATGTGGGAAAACAAAATCATAGAATGGATTGAGTTGGAAGAGACCTTAAAGATCATCTCGTTCCAACCCCCTGCCATGGGCAGGAACACTTTCCAATAGAGCAGGTTGCTCAGAGCCCCACCCAACCCGGCCTTGCCCACTTCCAGGCATGGGGCAATCCTCAGATTCTCCTCAGACAAAAAAAAACCAACCCGCGGCATAAGTTGCCAGTGTCCTTTCACACCCACGGCACACTGTTACACACAAGCCGGTGCATCTCCCTCCGCAGCCAAGTACCAGCGAAGGGGCAGACGGGAGGGACGAGCCCCGTGGGAGGGGAGGCACCGGGAGGCAGGGCAGGGCAGGGCAGGCGCAGCTGGAGCTTATCCCCGAGCGGGCGCTGCCGCTCCCGTCCGCCCGCAGCTCCCGCACGGCTCCCGCTGCCCCGGGCGGCC
>WEIV01021069.1:807176-831143 GCA_013390005.1 Calyptomena viridis
GGCGCGGTCCCCCCGCAGCCGGGCGGGGGTGGCGGCCCCGCTCCCCGGGGGACGGGCTGGGACGAGCCCAGTGCGTGTCCCGGGCACACGCACCCCCTGGTCCCGGCCTCCCTCCCCACTGGAACTGCCGATACCCCGATCTGAAACACCCTCCAGCCTCGCAGACACAACTTTGTGTTTCAGTTTATTGTACAGAAAGTCATCGGGGATTCGTACCGAGATTCCCCCCCAACACGCCGGGGTTGGTGCGTGTCACCTTTGGAGCTGAGTGGCCTTTGAAGTCACTCGGGGTCATTGCCGTGGGGCCTGTTTCATGCGTTCACTTTGTTGTTGGAAAATACAATTATTTTTTTTTTCTTCTCGAGTGCAGACACTTCTGAAGCAAACGCAAGAGTTTCTGGATGAGGATGGGGAAAGCGTAGTTTTTCTTAACTGTAGAGGGCTCGGGTTTATTAATCCACCTTCTGTGACTGTGTTGTATCCACAAGTCATAGAGAGGAGTTTAGATTTGCAGAGTCCGATTTTGCTGACCTCTGGAATTAGTTCTGCTCCAGTGTCCTTTACAGGGCTTCGTGTTAGCCGGAGCTCAAAAGTGGAAAAAAAGTGATTTCTTTTTGTTTGAAGAGTGTGCTGTACCGATTCTGTTGTGGATGACCAGACAGGGATTTGATAAAAGGATTAGCAATCCTGTACTGCTGTAGGACAGTTGGTCGCTGTGGCTCTCTGTAATCTTCATCAGCCATAAAACTTTAGGTACTCATGGAGATATGCGATGCAGTAGAAATATGTAAAGCATGTAGCTTCAGAGCTGAGTTTAGACAGTTGGTCTGAGATCCATGGATGTCTTGTGTGCTGGGAGTTTTGGCTAATGTAATCTAATCAGTTTTAAAGGGCCAAGCTACATTATTTCAGTTTGTGGTGACTCTCCCTCAATCCCTTGTCGGGTGTGTTTCTCATGTTTTGCACACCCTTTGCCGAGCTATTGTGGAATTGCAAGGGTGAACCAAGTTCCACATAGTTCCTGAAAGGTAAGGCACTAATGATTAATTTATTATGGTTAGGGGAGGTATATTTTTATAGATACCTTACCAGACTTTGTAACATCTGTGCCTGTGGATAGAAGTTGTTGTCCGTATGAGAGGAGCATTTGCTCAGAAGGCACTTGCTGTGCTTCGGGACACTTCCATGGTGACAGTATAGTGTTTGGACACTTTAAGTTGGGTTTGTTTGGCTTTTCTTTTTTTTTTTTTAACAAGTCTGATATCAGGGTAAGGGTGGATTAGGCAAGGTGAGGATCATCTGGGCATGTGTTTTCCCTTGGCGTGAGTTCAAGTGTGTACCTGCCTTCCACATTCATGGGTTGAGCCTGTACGTCGCCTGTCTGTCCTTGCAGCACTGCCCGGTGCTGGGCAGACAGGCTGGCCTGGGGCTGTTGCTAGAAGGGCATGGATGTTGAGTTCTGCCAGGCAGACAGGTTTTGTAGGTAGCCTGAATGACGAGTCTCCCGCAGGTAGTGTGGAGGAGCCGTGTTGCGTGACGGTGTTCCAGCCTTCATCCCCTGCCTGGCTCTGGCAGCCAAGGAATGGCCGGCATAGCCCAAGAGGTGTTCGAAGTAACTGAGTCCAGCCAGGGACCGCAGCCAGAGAGAAAGGCAGGAGCTCCGTGTTCCTGATTTACAGCTTTGCTGCATCAAAGGAGGAAAACGCAGTTAAGAAGTCAAAGCTTTTCATAGGAACAGAGCTCTGCCAGGTACTGTCCGATGATGGATGTTTTTAAACAGTCTGTGTAGAGAAGCTTTGAGACTCAGGCATATGCAGAAGTCGCTACTAATCTCTCAGCAGGATATACTCGTGAGTAAGCTGTGTTCTGGTCTAGGGTATGCTCCCTGTGCTAAGAGGAGGATTAAGTACTGTTAAAGGAATCTGGTTATTCTATCCAAAGCATGAATTAAGACAGCGGTCAATAAATTATACTAGAGAAAAAACCATTGGTAGGTTTATTGGTGGTATGCACAGGCTTCTGTGTTAAAGGCAGTGAGTGCTTTCATATAATTTACTGCTGGCACAATAAGTTTTAGTAAATGGCTACTTAACAAAAAAATTGTTAGTAGAAGCTCTGTGCCTGCTGTACCTCTTTTTTGTTTCCAGTCTGTTTGCAGGATGCCAACGTATCGGTTTTCTCTGCCTGGTATTTGGTGGTGATCTGCTCACCAATAAAACTGCCCTTGAAGCAGCTTGGAAGCTTTTCTGCTTATTACTGTAGGTGGTTATCTCTGCAATCTACTTGAGTGCTATTAAATGCTATTTCTATAGGGGTTCCCCATGCAGGCAATAAATAGCCTGAAGTCAGCTAAACCACACAGCTGATTAGTGTGGAGGAACTATTTGGTTTTGGCTTTGCTTTACTGGTGGAAGGTAGTGGTAAGACATTAAAAACTTGAGCAAAAGGCTAGGTAATCCAGGAGGCCATAAAGGCATGGTGTGCCCTCTGAGTGATTGTGGCCCTGTTTCACTGGTGTCCTGGACAGGGTGTGGGCAGTTGGTGTGGTTGTCAGCCAGAGGATAACTCCTATTTGCAGGCATGTGAGAGCCTGGATGTGGAAAGCTGGGGTGGAAAGCACCTTGCAACCTGCAGCTGGTGGTTACTGGGTGCTGCTCAGTGCCAAGTGCTCATGTGCTTGCTTGCATTGATCACCTGTAGGACAGATAAAGGTGTATGGAGTGACGTGAAGCAGCTGATAGCTCTGGGTGTAGACAAAGTTCTGCTTTGCTGATGTGCCATGGGGGATATGATCTGGTCAGAAGCCTGGTTGAGGGCTGGCAGGTACCACCTGGACATTGACAGCCAGGAAGCACTGCACTTTTTCTGAATCAAAACTTGTTAGTGTGTTAGGTATAATGAGATTTTTATGAATAGCTTCGTCATGCTTCACTTTTTTTCTCCTCTAAAACAGCTGTCAACAATCTCGCTGTGGGGAGGGAATCGGCCACTCCTTGTACTTACTGAATAGTCAAACACTTCAGCCTGGCATTGCACTTCTTAGTGACTTCTGGAGACAAAGTTATGGATGTGGCACAATCGCTTCTTTTTATTTGTTTATTTATTTATTATGTCTGCCTTTCTCCTTTGCAAATGACCTTTATGCAGATCTAGAAGGCAAAGCACATCACTGGGAGTTAGCTGGTTAGTTACTTCAGTTAGTGATAAGAAAATATGATGGCAGTGCTCCAGGAAAAGCAGCTATGCTGGGAACTTGTTGCTGCAGTCAAGCTGTATAGATCTTTTTTCAGAGCAATATATCTCTATGTATTTATGGTCCTTTGTCACGGAAACAGGGTGACTCCTCTTTGTGTCTACATGACAAGTACACTGCAATGCCACAAATTCTGTAAACAGTTTATTGCCCTTCCAGAGACGGCTGGTGGAGGCATGCAATAGGTAAAACTTTCTCAATGTCATCGTCACCTGGAACTGTAATTTTGCCATCTCATCCCTTTTATGCATTGGTGTAGGCGTAAGCAGCCTCTTCCAGTTTTCCAGCTGGGCCATGTTAGGGTTTGTGGGTCTGTTCAGAGAACCAGACTGGGAAATGGACCCCAGTTAAGAATACATTATTTTTTTCCTATACAATTCATAACTCGTATCCGTTCAGAAAAAAAGTTCATTCTTCGCTTGCATCAGTTCCCTGACTCATGTTCCTTTGTGGTATCACAAGCAGTTGCTTTGGCAAAGGCTCTGATGCTTCCACCAGGAGAAACCTGCACCCTTGGAAGTGCTTTTCTGATTGCAAAGAAGTCATTGGACTGTGGTGCCCATCCCTGTTTTACAGCATGTGAAGACGACATGAGAGATAGATAGATAGATGTGCTTTTAGATAAACCAGTGAGTTAGAAGTCAAAATGTTTCCTTTTTAAGTTCCCTAAGACTGCAGTTATTTCTATTTAGAGTGAAGATAAATCTTCTCTGCAAAGTAAGTCCTGCTACTTTTATGATATTTTTTAAAACTTTCTTTATAACCATTTTAGGTTGAGGAACAGAAGAAGAAAGTGTAAGCACAAATATTTTTAAGTAGTCAATAGTCCGTAAAAAGTATGCAGTGTGATATCTTGCAAAAACTAAGCTTTGATTCTGTTGTAGCTGTTGTAGCATGTATTGCGTGTTGTGACATGGTCAGGCAGTCTAACAAGGCAATTTTATATATATAGTGAAAAAACAAACCTAAAAATCAGATGCTGAAGAGTTTACTGGGTGATTTTTGTTGTGGGTGAGACAAAGCTTAATTCTTTGTTGGCTTAGCAATGTAGTCCTTGCAGTCCAAACACTGGACTGTAACAAAGGCACATTGGGAACTTCTCAAATACTGCACATGGGATTGGAGAAAGCATAAGGAAAAAATATCCTTCAAACTACTGTTAGCACCTCCTACAGCCCTTGTGTTGAGGGCTTGAAATAGAGTATATTGCATGCCTGGTTTGGCTGTGAGGTTGAATTTGGTGCCTCTAGGAATTCTCCTGCAGGATCCTGTAAGGATTGCTGGTGGTGTGGGCCTTGTGGCCTTCCACGGTTCATGGAGGACCTTGATCCAGGCCTTGGCTGCAGCACCCAGAGCAGTGCTTTTTCATGGGTGAACTTGTAATTCTGTTCATTTGACAAAGTTATGTCTTCTGGACCATTTGTATTTTTCTTTAATCTCTTTCCCCTTCATATGGGCCAGGAATTAATTTTTATAGTTCTTCAAAGTGATCCAACAGTCAGTTTTTTTTTTTTGGTGTTCCAGAAATTGTTCATAATAAATAATATTTTCACTTGGCTGCTCTTGTCTTTCAAAAAAAAGCTATAAAATGATATCAAAATGATATAAAGGCAATTTTTTAGTCAGTTAATATGGCAACTGAGCTTTCAGTTTTCTGGTAGGTTTGATCCTTGCATGAGGCCGTCTTTTGATTTCCTTGAAAATCATGGGATGGCGGTTGATTGGATCCTGTGTAGATGCTCTTCTGGAATACTTTTTAAAGTGTTTGAGTGCAGGTTGTTGCGAGTGATCTATTGCATCTTTGTTTCAAGCACTTGCGAAATTTTCTAATAGACTATGCAAAATGTTTAGTATTTGCCAGAGTAGCTTCTGACTGCTTCTAGTCTCTGGTGGTGTATTTTTTTGACTACATTCAGATGGCTGATACACCTTTCACAAAAGTCATTGCCTGTTAGTCTTGTTCTTGAACCATTTTTTTAACTTAATATTGCATTTGCAAAATACACCGTGAGAGATGTCCCCAAACTGTTTTTTAATATGAGATGTTATTTACAGTGTGAGACCACTGCTGAGATTAGCCTGATCTAATGTAAAAGGAAGGATTTAAAGATTTTCTTCTGTAGTAGCTACTTCAGATTTTATTTGTGAGTGCAAGGGAAAAGAAAATAAGCGATGAATTTCTTATTTAAATACAAGGCTGAATTTTGGTGAGGCTTCTTCTCTGTGAGCATAATTTAAGGTGATCATCTTAAAGCAGAATGATGTAAGTCATTCGATGATGTTCAAGATTTTGTGTTGAGAGAAAGTGCCCAACGTGTCATGCTTGAGTCCTCTGCTGTTTATCACCCGTGAATAATGCAAATTGGAGCAGTAAGTTATGTTAAAATCTGTGACGTACTTTGTGGCTTCAGTCTAAACTGTATCCGAGGTTTCTGGCAAAGTTATTTGGGAAAGCAAATCTTTTTCCTAATCTTTTTCCTAATGCCCTCAGTGGTGTAACTGCTCTGTAAGACTGAATGCTGCAGTTAATAAAACCATTACAAACAAGGATTTTGGCAGGGAGCAGTTGTTCTAAACCGAACTGTCTTCAGACTCAAACCACTGACTCACCCTTTTTTTTTCCCCTGGATTAACACACCTGGCATGTGTCACACATGGATGCTGGCCCACTTGTCATGTTCTTGCAGGTATTCCTGTTTTCTGCATGGAGGAGACTGAAGTGAGAGTGTGAATATGCTCAGTGACCTCCTACAGTTAAAAACCTCCTGATGGAAGTTGATCTTAGAGTGGGTTTGTCCAAAGACTCCTTTTGCCATGTCCCCGATGCTGCTCTGCTCCTGCCGTGTTTTAGGGGAGTGCAGAGCAGCTTCTTGTGTGAAATCTCTCCCTTCAAGCTGTGCTGGGTCATGCCATGGGCTGCCCAGCCTCATTTTCTGTCCCATGGTGTTGTTTGTGGGTCCTTGGGGAGGTGTGAGAGAAAGAAAAGTGGTCCATAGTAGTGACTGTGGGCACAGTGGGGTTCAATACCCGGATGTGTGGCACATTCAGGTCCCAGCACCTGCTGCTGTCAACACCTGGCCAAATCTTGGAATTTCTTGTCAATGGGAACAGAGGAAAAATAGGAGATGCCAAGGTGTGAGGTGGCTGAAGGGAATGAGTCTTGCTTGCCTTATACAGTGGTTTCCCTCTTGAGTTTCCTTTGGGATGCTGAAGCCTTTGGTCCCATAATAGCGATGGGACAATGAGTACTTGGATAGAGGAAGCAGGTGTTAAAGGAATAGGGGAAGTGATTTGTTTTTTTGTGGGAAGGGGAGACAGGATGACCAGATTTGACCCTTTTGCAGAGCAATTTCTTTTGGTTCATGAGTTTGTGCACAGCATGCTTCCTAATTGCTGGACCCACAAGTAAAACGGCAGCAAAACTGGGACTTGCTCTTTTTTTGAGTTAATATCACTTAGTGAGTGAGCTGAGGAGTGAGGCTTACGTGATGTACCTCTGGTGTTACGTGATGAATTTTGTTGTTTTGTTCCCTGTTCCCATAAATCTCTCAGCACACGGCACTGGACATCTTCAAGTCTGCACTTTGTACTTGGGAGTGCTGGTTTTTAATTGTTTTAAAACCAAACTGGAGGTGAATGAGTTTATATGTAACTTAGATTAAAACAGTTTTCTGTAGTCTGATTGGAAGGTCTTTGAGTTGGTGCAGAGGGTGATTCTGGAGATAAAAGTAAAGCACACTGGTTCACGTGCTGTGTAGCAGATGTGTTTGCATGTGTAGCTGAAAGACTTCCCATCCGGGGAGTAATGACAACACTCCATTTCAGTGGGGTTTCCAGCCTGTGCAGGAGCTTCTCTTGAACATTGGAGTCAGTTTTTCCATTGCTGAGTGTTTTGCAGCCACTCCACCCATTTTTATGATGAGTGATCATCGTCTAACAGCACAGTGGAACACAAGACGTGGTGAGCAAACCTTTTGTTGCATTAAATGTAAATGTTTATAGTTTTTCTTCTAGCAGCTGCAGAGAAGGTAGGTTGTCTCAGCTGGGTACAGAAATAAAAGACTAAACCCCTTTTATATGTACTGTCATAAAAGAAAGTCTTGTGTAATAAACATTCATTTCACAAGGTCCAGGTGTCTCTTTACGCTTTTGTGTGATTCAAGGCAAAGTGTTGCTGCACATGTTTAACTGCAGGTTTTCCTGTATTAAACAGTGCAGATGCCAACAGGAAAATAAATACATGTTTGTCCTCAGGCCCATCATGGGAGGATGCTGGGGGTTATGTTGGTACCCATCATTTGACTGCATTTATGTGCTGGTGGCTCCTGCTGACTTGGGCACAGGAGTGTGAATCCACTTGTGCAGTGGGGGCTTGGAAGTCTCTGAAGTCTGAAGCTGCTTCTCTACCCTGGCCAGAGGTGTTAATTAATTCTGGGAGTGTCTTTGGTTATGTAGCCTGAAGAAGGGTGTGTGTAGCATGGAGGCTGTGACTTGAGCACTTAACTAGCTTAAAAGTGCTTTTTACTGGGTTAAAAGTGTGTTCTTGAGTGAGTGCCTTCCTTGTTTCTCTGTGAGATGCTGGCAGGGAGTGAGGTGATGGGAGCAGATTTTTTGAGAGCTGTTCCACAGTTGAAACAGGGCTTTGGTCCCTTTTCTTGAGTGGTGTATTAAGCTGCAAAAAGAACTAGCTCATTACTTGAAAAACTCACAATATATATAATATATGTGCTTGCATGGATGTTAAGAGGATTAATTGTTTGTGAAGTGCATCAAAAGTGGGAGAATTAAAGAAGTACTTAAATGGTAACTGGCTGCATGTCACATAGGTCTTAGAAATTTGTTTGTTCCTCTTTCCAGTCAGTTCACAAGCTGGGTTTGTTGATCTGTACAAAATTTATGTCAGTCCTATGTGTTGGGAATTTTACAGTTTACCTATGGTCAGTACCTTTAATGTGGTAAAACACTGTCACTTCAGACAGTGCATCTGAAGAAGAGGTACCTTGCTGAATGTGAAGTGCTTCCTTCTGCAACTAGAATTGGCTCTATTTAAACCACAGGGTTTAGTGCTTAGACCTCCCTGGTTTTTCCTTTATCAGATTAGCTGGGATTTTGGCAGGACTTTGTGCTACTTTTTCTTAGCCAATCAACTTGCATATGAGTGTTCAGTAACTTACTTGCTTTATAATCTCAAAGTTCAGAAGCCATCGGGTTGTTTGAGACTAATGAGAGATCCTGTCCCAGCAACAGCTTATGGCAAGGAGAGAAAATGAGAACACTTATTTGGAGAGCAAGTTTTGAAATGAAAATTCAAAACTACTTGAGTAGGATGAAGGACCTGTAGCAAAGAAAGTGCTTGAAACTGTGTACGTCTTCCTGAAACTGCAAGACATGAGTGTGCTTTTTTTACCCTTTCCTTACTGGATTGTTTGCATCTCCTCTTGTGATGTCTGTTATTAAATGTTGTAAGTGTATATATAGATATATATATGCGTATAGATAGATAGCAGATAAATAACAAATAGTTACTTTAAAATTGTATTATATGAAGACTGAGCATTTGAAATGCTTAAAATGGATAAGATTTATCAAGTGAGTGTAAACTGAAAGTCTTTAATACTCTGCTTTGAAGAGTCTTAATTCTTTTCTCCCTCTTGAGGAGCTAATTTGTAAAATTACTGCCACTTTTTACCAAAAAACTAGTCTGATCAGTGCTTCTGATATAAAATAAGAAAGAATAACACTGTTAGCATAAATACCTGTGTGCATTTATGCCTTAGGCTTGTGATATTTCAGTGCCAGTAGAAACTTAGGCCATTTTGGAAGAAATATGCTCGAAGTCTTGTTAAATTTTTTGTTTGGATAGGTACATAACTTAGTGCTTGGAGGGAAGGAAATAAATAGTTTTCTTTGCAGAGATTTTTTTTTTGGTTCTTAGATATCTAAGTCTTGATCTAAGCCACTGGAGACCTTGAGGATGAAGTAGACTTGGTTTAGCATTTGATGAAAGTTGGATGGAGGAGCAAGAGCTGTTGCAGTGTGGTTGTGTTAATGTGGCTGTGATGCTCAGCATAACAGTGTTTTAAACTCCCACAGGAAATGTACAACGCTGTCTAGCTGGGACCATGTCACTTCTGACTTGCTGGCAAAAAAAAAAAGCCATGCTGGAGAGGGGAGAAAGAGCTGTTGGGATGCTGCTAGATGAAAGCCTAGCAGCACTGGGGAATTTGGGAATACGCCCGAGCTGGGGAATGCAGTGCCGAGCTCTGGGAGTGTGCCTTCCAGCCAGGGAGAGTTGCAGGGTGGTGATGGCATGGACCACCCTGCATGTTGGGAACTAATTGTCACCTCTGCTTCTTGCTCAGCCTCAGCATTAGTGAGCAGTGCCTCATTCAACAACAGCTTTTTGGATGTGCCCTGGGCACTAAGCAGCATCCTGTGAAGATACAGGACTGTTTGTACCTTCTCTGTGATGTTGGCAAACCCAACTCACTGCTTAGTTCAGGTTGTTGAACCCCTGGAGCTGTGATGGGCCACTCTGTGGGTATAGCTGCCTTGGTCAGTGTCCTGGCCCTGCCAAGACAGAAAATTATTTCTGTTTGCCTCTTTAAATTATCTGTGTCAACTCCCTGATGTCTGTTATTCAGAAAATAAATCTTGTCTGATACATTCAACCCAGAAAAGTGCTTATGTATCCAGCAGCCAGGAAATTGAATGAATCCTGATCTATTCTTATTTTCTTGTGTTTCCTGTGGTTTTATTGTTTGTGTTACCAGCCCTAATATTTACATACTTTTAAGTGAGCTTTTCTTTTTTTGGAAGATACTGCTTTGTTTGTATGCCTTGCAGAACAGGTTCTTCCATTTTTTTTTTTTTCTAATAACCAAACAACTTACTTTCTCAAAGGAGTAGGAGAAAAAAAAAGGAGGATTATAGGAAACACCAAAGGGAGGTATCTAAGAATAGAATTGTTTTTTTGCTGATGATATGCTAAGACTCATTCTAAACTTGCATCTACCCTTCCAAATGTCCTTGGGCTCTTTGAGAGCTTTGTAAAACTTGTTGAATATAAAATTAAGTGCCCGTGGGTGCTTTATCTGAATAGCAGATGCATTTACAGTCGACAGTTTAAATGCAAAGGTGCTTCTATGAAAAATGCTTGTAAGAACAAAGCTGTTCCCACTGAAACCCCAAAGACATAGGAGGGAGGACAAGTCAGTGGAGTCTGCTGTGTTAATGTTTAGAAGTAGTGCTGGTGAGTGTTGTCCATGTGTGTTTTTGGAAACTGATGTAGGGTTTTTTTTCTGCAAAGTAAGGAAGATTTCACAGTTACATTCCCTGCTTTTCGTCTGGATGTGGAGGAATAATGAAGCTGATGTTCTTCTGGAGGTCTTTCCTTGATACATCAGCTGGCTGGGTTTTCCATGGATATTTGCTATCCTTTAATAATCCTTTAGGAACTAATTTGAAATTGCTGATTTTTTAAAAAATAAAGTGTTCTTCAAATAATTTGTAATTGATCTTTATTTGTGGATGCTACTCTTCTGTGTTGAATTTCCAACTACTCTTCAAATACATATTTCTTTCAAAAATTAAGACAGAATTTCAGGACTTTTCCGTTCAAATCTGTTCTGCCTACCATGAAATAAAACCTTTTTGCACGTTGATGAATAGTGGCTGGGAAGCCTGTCTGGTTCTGCAACAGGATCCATAAATAGCATTAGTGTCTGGTTTACTTTGAGAAGGAAGGTGTCCCGTTGTGGCAGGAGCAGGAGGGGAGCCTTGCACTCACTCCCAGTAAAGTTGCCCTGTCTGGGCAATGTTCACCAGCACGAAACATTGAGAAACATGATACACTGTGTGCTGAGATACAGAACCCCTTTGAAAGCTCAAGCAGTATTGACTTTAATGGAAATGGGTAATACTGCCCTTTTTATTTTCTCTACCTCTGCTGTGGGCTCAGAGAGGACTTTGAGGATTATAATGCTGGTGTGAAAAAATGCTTTCCCCATCACCCCTCCTGTCTCTTGCTGCAGGGAGCACCTTGGGACATGCAGAGCACATTGTTGCATGTGGTACATGTATAATACTCCAGTTTTTTAGGTGGATGGGACCATGCTTGGAGTAGCTGTTTCGGTTGCCAAACTGGATCTCGCAGCTAATTCTCAAACTTGTTGGGTCTCAGGGTTGAGATTTTGATGAATACCTCTGAAATGCACCCTTCCAACCATTTGTGAGGATATTTTTAGGTTTGGTCTCTGGACCATTTGCTTTGTGGCACGGTTGCTAAAGGAGAAACTGGCCTCTGTGCTAGATTAAAAATCAGTTTATTCTGGAAAATGGAAAAAAAAGTCCAGGTGGTTCAGGGGTGGCACAGTTAACCATCTCTGATACCCCTAAAGCAATCGTGCAAAAGGCAATGGCTCTTTTATTTTTATATATTTTTACCATAATTTGGTAATTAGCTGGAAGTGGATGAGGCTCAGGATGCTGGTGTCCTGTTTGGATGGCAGTGGGCAAAATGAAACCAGGCAAAGATTCAATTCAAGAAATGTTTAATTTTTGCTCCCTTAACGAAGGCGATGGTAAAATGCTCCCTCACTGCTTGGTATTTTCCTTTTCTAAACTGCTTGTGGCATGGTTATTACTGGATGTTGTGAAATGTAAATAACACCAAGGTAGTGAACTCAGCATTCCTGGCTCCTTGGCAGCGTTTGTGAATGGAAACATCTGTCCGAGTCCTCCCTGGTTCCCTTCCCTCGCACAGCTGCCCGCTTCAAGCACGGCTCAGTGTGGGGCCATACGTGCTGCAAAGTCCTGCAAACCCTCTCCTTAACTTGTCAATGTATGCACCACACAAAAGGGAGGAAAATCCGGAGGGTAAAGCCTGTGAGTGTGTGATGGAATTTTTCTTCCCGTTGTGATGGTTGTAGTTGTTGAGATACCTGGTGTTGTGATGCCAGGCTGTGACAGAACAGACCTGATCTCGTGCTCCTGACACAGTCCAGCTCTTCTCCTGCTCTGTGCATCTCTTGGATTTCACACTCAAATTGCAACCCCTCATATGGCAAATGCATAACTATTCCCTGTCTCTCCTGTTCAGATTATACAAATAGGCTCTGGCAGGGTATAAGCTTCACTGAAAAGGATGTGTTGGTTTGCAGGCCTGGAGATGGGTGATAAGAGTTGAACTGTTTTTTACATGAAATCACCTCTTAAAGAGGAGTGGGAGCACAGGGGATGACACAAAACTAGCAGCAAGTGCAGAAGCATGGTGGGAAACCACCCTGGTAGTTCACTCAGAGTCTTCTCTGATCTTGGATGGGAGATCTCAGTAGCTTTTTACTAAGTGGGCATTTAAAAAAAACAACCCAAACAAAACCCCAAAACCTAAGCAACCATGCAAATAATGCAGGAAATACGTAATGAACTTTTCATGATTGAGAGAGATAGTAACTGGGGCTTCAGAGCTTTAGGTTGGCTACAGGATATAAATACTGTATGGGTGGGTGTTGTGTGCCAGCTTTATTGATGTTTTTGACTCTAAAGCAGACTTTGTAAACTTTAGACAGTACTTTAAAGTTGTTTTCATTTAAACTAAAGAAATTGTTATGGATTTTGTCCTGTTGGTGGAACTCAAAATTGAGATGCTGTTGTTACAAGGTGTTTTGTTTTCATTTTTCTCTTTGAAATTTTCATCATAAATTGGGGAAAATGGATGGGAGAGGGAAATGGGATGCTCTTGTTCCTGTTTAAAGGTTGAAATACCAATTATTTTTCTCTCTTCTTCCATGCCTTGTGCATGTGGTGAAAAAGGAATGTAAGTTTTTACAGATCAGACATCTTTCTAACACATAGCATTGGTTTGAAGTGAGACTGCATGGCCAGATTTCGATGGGTTAGGGATATATTAGGTGAATTTAATAGAACTGTCTGTGATGCATTTATGAAGATTCTTTTGCAAGTTTTTAAAGCTTTCTGTGTTTTTTCCTTTGCTGTCAATATGTAAAAAATTATTTCTCCAAGGGAAACCTTAACTGTGCTAGCCAGGGAATAATTCTGCATGCAGTATATCCTGTTCTGAAAAAAAGTGGGTTATTCTTAACATAAATTACATACTCAGAATTAAGTAAGATTAAAATTACAGTGAAGACAGGCTAATAAGGGTTTTACTCTGCTGAGGAATTTGACTTAAAGCCTTCATTGGAGCCTGAAGTTGAATTCAAGCTGCCGATTCAGCTGAAATATAAAATGCCTCCCAGTCTCAACTGGAGTAAGCTAATGTGGAGTTTTAACTGAATTACATTCCCTCCCCCCACCCGCCCAGCTTTTCATTGCACAGATTTATAAAGAATTACTCTGATGTTTTTATTTTCCCCTCCAAGTCATTCCAAAAGCTAATAGAAAGCATCAGTGCATAATGGAGGGGTAGATAGCAGAATGCTTCTGCAATCTCTAGTGTCTCTTCAGGATTTCCAGCTCTGTAAATAATTGCTCGAGGCAAAGGTACACTAATATTATTTGATGAACAGGAAGTCTGCAAATAGCTGTGGTATTTTGCCATAATTACATTTGCAGTGGTGCAGGTGTTGAGCCTTACCCATAGCCAGGAAAACCAATGCTTCAAATAGATTTTTAAGAACATGCAGATGAAGAGGTGGAGTGTAGGTTTGAAGGAAAGTATATCAGCAAAGTTGGATTTAAAGGTTTAAAAAATAAAAAAAGTTTCAGGAGGTGTGTTGCTGATAGCACTGATGCAGTGGCTTGGCTTTGTAACAGCAAAACAAAACCATCTGAACTCCCACTTTTTCAGAAATGGCAAGATACCCTTACAATTTTTTGTTTATGGATTATGGTGGTCTTAGGTTGTTGTGCTGTAGGTTCTGCTCAGGAAGGCTCCCATGTTGTGGTCTCAGTTGTATTTGTTAATGTGGTAGTTTTGGCTTATGCTTCTTACCCTCAAACCTTTCCTTAGCTTGTGTGATGCAAAAATTCTTTTCTTGTTTGTATTGGTGACTGGAGCAGCTTGGTGTGGATCTGGAGCAGCTGGTTAGGTGACACCTCACATCTCCTCCAGACAGTGAGAGTGTTAAAGCACTTCATTAATACTTAACTTGAGCACTCTCCATGAGATGGCTGAAGGAAATGAAATACTGTCATTAAATTAATGCTATCAGAAATGCCTGAAACCAACTATATTGGGAGACTGATTCATTCTGCCCTTCCTCTGGGAGCATGGCTGGATGCAGTGGGAGGGTATCCTGCTTTTTTTTTCACAACTTCATGACCTTGTATCACCAGCCCATGAGTTTATTTGGGAACAAACTGATGCAGGAGAGAAGATGATATGCAAATAGGAATGTTTCTGTGGATGATGCTCATAGCTGAAATGGTCTTGGAGTAGTTATTTTGAGAGGAAATCTTGGCTCATGTTCATCAAGCTGAACTATTGAGAGCAGCCTGTGATGTGGAAGAAAAAGAGATGGGGAGAAAGGGAGCAGGTGGTGAGAGGATGTGTGTACCAGAGAGGTGGAGTACCACTCATGTTACCTCTTCCAAGCCCTGTTTTTCCTTCTTCTAGAGAAGGCCATTATTTCAAGTGGTCCCTGAGGTTTGGAAAAAAGATCTTGTATGTGTGTGAGGAGCAAGTATACAGAAGATTCCTGTGCTGTGTATAAGCTTAGTATGGGAGTTTATAATTGAGATGTATGATGATGTCTTCAGTTGAGTTTGGCTCTGAAGCTTTGGGGGACATAGCAAAATACTTGTGTGCCAGCCCACATTGGGTGGTATAAAAATATGTAAATACTTACGTAAGGATTGTCTTAATCTTGCTTGGTACTGTTCTTGAACGCTTCTTTCAGCTTTGGATGTTCTTGAAGAAATTGCTCTTTCTTAGCATAAAAAGCAGTACTTAAGGTATTTAGACAGAACCAGTGCTGCCTTTCCAGAGAGGAATATTAGTATAAATATTCAGAGTGTCCAGTTAATCTGCCAGGATTGTGACCAAGGCATGATACTGTGCCTTTGTGCATTTACACTGTAATTATGAATGGTTTGTGCTGTGAGACAGTGTGATGGCTTCAGTACTGCCTTTTTTGTTATAAATACAGAGTCTTCTGGGCTGTTGTTTAAAGACTCCTTTGGAAGCTGATTTAATAATGGAGCTGAGTGAATAATTCAAAACCTTTTTATCAAGTACTTGTTTAAATTCTTAAATGAGCTCACCATAACCTCTTTATGTACCCTTCCTGCATGTGTCATACAAATATTAGAATAATTGACTTTTACTAGTGCAAATGTTTCTGTGAGGCAAATTTTTAGAACTTGATGTATGACTGTTTATGGAAAGGGGAATGTTAAAATCTCACACACCAGTGTCTATGCCAGAAACTTGTGCTGGCTGACTTAGGAAGAGGGTGGGGGACAGGACCCTCTGCTTTGCTAGAGCAATCTTAACTGAGTTGGTTTGTCAGATTGACTCGTTTGCAGCTTAAAAACTGAACACATGTATTTAAAGGAATTTCAGATATATCTCTCTTCCAGGCCAATCTACAAACAGTAGCAGTACTTAGTTTAAAATATTTGCTTTTTTTTCAGATAAGTACTATTTCTGACTCTTTTTTCCTTTTCTCCCCCCTTTACATGAGATGAAGCAGCACATTCAAAATGCATCTGCTTAGCATCACTGGGTAGCTTAACACAGGGATGCAGACCAGAGAAAATCCATACTCACCTCCAGGTTTGGTCATCTCTTGGCTTGAAGTCCAGTCTAGGCTAGAGGAGAGCCTCACAGATAGGTTATTTGGATGGATTTAGCATGGTTACTCACATGTATTAATGTTTGCAGACTTGCTGGCGAAAGCTCATTAGTGTTAAGTCACTTTTGAGTACTGATGGTCTTTAAAAGGCAAATAAAAGCCTTACAACCAGGATGTCTGGAGAATTGGCATTCATTCATCTTCTGCTTCTGAAGAAAAGTGGAAGACTTAAAAATTGAAAGCCAGCTTGAGAAGCAGGGGTTGAGGGTTAGGTGAGCAGCTGAGTGATGCTGCATTCTCAGTGGAGAATTGTTGTTTAATTGGTTACAAGAATTTAGTCAAGGCTGTTTATTCTGTTTGCACACAGACCTTCTCCTGTGCATGCTCTGGCAGCCCTCTAACCTTCCTGGCACCACTGTGTGCTGCTGCTTCCTTCAGGGGTGAGATGGAAAACCCATACCCTTGCAGTGCATCACGAGTTTGCAAAGCCTGATTTACATGTACAGGGTTTGCTCTCTGAATTCTGGATTTCTTTGCTGATTTTCCTCTCTGAACTCTGCTGAAATCACCTTTAACAGTCAAAATGTCATTACCACAGAACTGCCAGGAACGTGCTGAACTCCAGCCACTGGTCATACCACATGCCTCTCACAGTGTGTGCAGAAATCTGGAGTTGCAGACTTGTGTGGCAAAGCAGATTCTTGCAGTGATAAAGAAACTATTGAAATCTTTCATTGCCTTCAGTTCCAGGTATTTTAAGTGTAACAGTACAGATGCTAGAAACTGGCATCTGTGTATCCATAGCCAGGCCTATGAGAAACAGAAATGGTCTTTAAAAGTAGGAACTTTTGGATTTGGCAGTTATTAAAAAAAAACCCTAAACCCCAGCATCATCACAACAACCAACCTTGAATTTGGAGAAGACAGGCAGTGAAATGTAAGAGCCAAGTAAACGTGTTCCTTTTTTTCCTGTCTTTTTTTTTTTTTTTGGCTTTCCTGAAACTGTCATCTGTGTCAAGTCATATTTTAACTGAACAAAATGAGTTGCATCCAGCTCCGTAACAGAGGGCATGGGCCTTGTGTTGTGGTTTTCTTGTCTGTCAGCTTGACTGGGAGGACTGTTCATACTTAGTCTGACTCTCTCACATCAGCTGTAGCAACTGGTGCTGTTGGGTCTTGATCAAGCTAAAAAGATTTAACCATAGTTAAATGGCCTAGTCCATGCTGTTCATTTCCTTGTAACTATCAGCTGTAACTTCCCAGTGAGGGTTCCTCAGACCTGAAAACAAATGGGAAATTTTGTGTGGAATTTTGTTGCTTGTTTTTAATTAAATGTTGGTGCAACAAGAGTTGTTTTGTGACAAGAAAAACCCAACAATCTTACCAAACATGCAGAACAAGGAGGCTATGTCTTGTCATTCCATTACGACATTCCCACTGTAGGAAACACCCTTTGTGCTTTGATAAACTTGTCCTTATTCATGGTGTGAAACTGCAGATTAACATGTACAATCACTTTTGTGCATTGGGGATTTATAACAGTATGTTGTCTCTTCAGATCTGTGTTGCAAAGCCTTTGTAAAGGTAAGTGAACTATTTACTGTGTGAGGAATCCGAGACTTGGCAGCTTTTGCTGAGGTACCCACCAAATCAGTTTGCTGTAGTTTGTGGTTGAAGTTGGTGGGTGCAACAGGCAAGATCCCCACTGCAGCACAAAGTGGGGAGACCAGAGGCCAGCTGAGCTTTGCCTGAAGTGATGTGTCTGAAAAGGTACAGGCTGGTGACAGAGTAGAAAATGACTGTTGTCTCCTGGTTCTGTAATTCTTTGATCACTAGGAAGAAATTATGTGGCCACTGAGCAAACTGATCTGTACAGTTTGTGCTGAAGTTTTGTGTAGTGTGTGTATATAATAATAACCTAAAGGAGAAACTGGGTCAAAATAAGCTCTGGATTTGGTTGTAGCTTGTTGCTTTTTGCTTGCATATGAGTATTCTGCAAAGCAAGAGGTAATTTGTCAGCCTTGCCCCCATTTACATAAAATCCTTTAATACTTCACCCTCCATGTGGTGACCTATGGACCATCTTTGTTGGGGCTTCATGCCATTCTAGATTTGGTTATTCTCTCTTTCTGTCCTTGTCTGATTCAAACTGGTGCCTGTTCAAAAATGCATCACTTAGCATTTAAGTCTTCCTGTTCCATATAACAATGTGGAAAACAGTTTATTATTTCTGCTTGTATAGATTTCATCTGGTATTGTCAGAGGGGAAAACAGTTAATGACTTCACATGCATTTGGACTGGATGGAGTAATGATGATGTATAGCTGAGTTATTTCTTTTAAAGCTGCATGTGATTTTCTGCTGAGGGTATTTTGATTCTTGTTTATTTTGCTCCTTCGTTTGGAGAAGAATAGTCTGGGAAAGGGGAAGGAAGAGGCAGGGTTTACCCCTGTAACCATCATTGTTAGCCCTAACTTCTGGTAGAGCTTTGCTGCTTTGGCTCGACCTTTTTAAACTTGAGAAATGTGTTTTTATTTGCATTTCCATCTTGCTGCATTTAAAAACTATTTTAACTATACCAACTTGTTTGAACATTAATGGGGGAATGTTTTTCTGTCTTGATAGAATTTCCAGGCAGCTTTTCATCCTCCAAGTACTGTCCTGGGCTCTCTTGTGGGGTTTTGCTTGGTTTGCTCTAAGGATCTGCAAAGCAACTGTTTGAAATTGCTGACACATGTTAAGTAATGTGGAAATCAGCATCTCTTCCACTGAAGTCTGAGAGTGCTCATGTTGTCAATAAGAACAGGATCTGACCCTGAAAATATGTGAGCAGTCTTAGTCTGGAGATGATTTCTAGGCAGTGTCTTCCCTCTGATTCCAGCTGGTTCATCCTTTGGGTCATAGGTATTCTATTTTTAAAAAAAAAATATTTACTCAATCTCTTAAAGAATATCCCATTCTGCTTTGTCCATGTATTTTTGAATTATGCAACCACATGTGCGTATTTAGTGGTGCCAACTTAAGAGTGAAATATTGCTGAGTATCAGGAGAGTTAATGCTACTTCTAACAATAATGGTAATGGTATAATGCTTTTTAATGAGAAATCCATCACCTTCTACCTCCCTCCTCCAAACCTATACTTTTCAGCTTTGGAGCAGCTGTAATCAGCCTGTACAACTTCCCTTCCTCCTCTCATGAATAAATCCAACTACCTTATCTTCTCTATCGGAAAGTCTTCCCTGGCTTTAACAGCCTCTGGAGGAGCATATAAAAGGGGCTTTCACTGGCTAACAGGAAGCGAAATGAATGGAGGAACTTTTGATAATGCCCTGTCTGTCTGAGTGGGGGATCAGCCCGACTAAATTGTACCAGATTAGTGAATGATAGTGCTTCAGCCAGGGCCAGAATTATAAGTTTTTAATCTTGGAACAAGCCATGATTTCTTCCTCCTAAACAGTGGTCAACTCCCTCTTTGATTTGGAGCCATCCATATTCAGTTAGTTTGGGTGTGTGATTTCTTTTCTTTTTTTTCTTTTTTTTTTGTGTCTGCATTCATGAGTCTCAACAAGCCTTGTGGGCTTTTTTTGCTAGCAGTGATTTTAGTAAGACCTGTTATGGCCACATGCCACTTTTACCAGTAATTCACTCTGTGCTTTGTATTTTTTATGCCTTTTATGCGATAATGAAATGTTGTATATCACAATTTCTTAATATTGTTCCATTTTTTACTGCCTCACAGTCTTTTGCAATTAGCCCTGGGGTGATTTTTTTTTTTTAATAAGCAACATTTTTGGTTCTGGCCACCTTCAGCCTTGTTCTGTGTGTGTATTTGACTCCTCCTCGCTTCTCACTCCTCAATTTGGCCCAGACTTTTTGATAATCCAGCTTGGTGGGAGGGAAAAATGACTGAAAATCTAAATGGGGCAGCTTAGCTAATTGCCTTAGGCCTGACTTGTCTGCTGGATAACACTAGTTTTATTGCAGTCTGATGTGATTGACATTTGGGGAATTGCACTGGTATAATGCTGGCAGCAGCAGTGAAAAATCTGCCCTATTGTTTCTGATACATTCGCTGCCCGAGGAGCACCTTGTTGTTCCAAATAACTATCTGAAATGCAACTAGTGGAGTGAATGGACTTCTTTTTCTTTAATTCACCAACTTTTTGTGTTGCCAAGAAAAAGAGTGAGAGTAATACTCTACTTACTAAAACTTTGCCTTTTCCTGTTTTTTCCAGGCTTTTTTTTTTCCTTGGATTTTATTACTGGTAAACTCTCTAATGACAACTTTGCTTAGGTAAGTGAAGCAAGATTTTTTTCTGTGCGTGTTTTTTTTTTAGAATCACTTCCCCTATCTTAACTTCTTCTGCATGTTGTGTTGTAATGATGAGCTGCCAGCTAGCTGTGCTGCGTGTGCTGTGGTTAAAGCTAGAAAGATGTAGTAAACAAAAGTAGGGGTAGTGCCTCTGGTATGACATAAGGACCTCATTTATTCATTTAATCAAATGGACGTGGTGCAGAATAATGAAATACAGGTTTCATCTGCATATTACTGCATAGTCTCTCCAATTTATAAAATTTTTTTCAGGAGGTGCTCTGCTTTTTTTTTCCACTGGAAAGTAAACTTGCTGTTATCACTTAATGTCATTTTGTTGTGAAATGAAACCTTAATACTTCTAAGTTTTTAGATACAGTTGCTTTTCCTGTATCCCTTTCTCTTCCCTATTTCCCTCAACAGTTCTAGGCAGGAGTTTCTGATATGGAAAAACCATATCAGAAAAAAGCTTGAGAGTTTTATATTTTTTTAGCCCAAAAGATGGGACCCAAACAAATGTAACACTCCCCTTCCATCTCTGTACCCCATTTACACCTCTAAAATGCTAAATTCGAGCTGATTGTGATTAACAGGGGTTTTGAGTGTTGATTGCAAGCACATGATCTTGTTTACTTCTAAATGCTTTTTCAAACCCAGTTCCTGCGATGCTCCATAGCACAGGGACATTCTCTTGAGTGCAAATCCAGTGCTGTGGTGCCTTGGGCAATGGGTGGAAGAATTAAGTGTGCTGCTGTACCAAAACGGGCTGTATATTACTTTCTCTGTGGTGGAGAAAAGATTTGACTGACCTCTGATGCAAGACAAGAAGTTAATTCCCAGATATGCCGCTAATATGAAGTATTATATGGAATTGCTTGTGATCCTGGATAAGGCCAAACAGTGACTGCAGTATTCACATGGGAATATAGTATCCTAACAATCTATGCTGACAAAGATGAAAGTGCTGCTTCTCTTTGTAAAGTGTCTGTGAAAGGGTTTTCTTTCTTCTCTTTCCATTTTCTGCTGCTGGATCTGTAGCAGTATCCACCCTCTCTCCCTTTTGATCTTACAGTGGATGGTCAACGTGAAAGTTTCTGACCTCTGTCCCTTGAGATGATGGACCTCAGTGAAAGAAAATTAATTCAGTCTTAAATCAGAAGTGTTCTCCAATCTGCTTAACCCTGGTGTTTGTCCTTCTTCAGGGAGGACTTAAGGAGAGTGAATAGGTCTTTAGCTTGAAAATCTCATTTTAGCGAAATAGAAAACTCCGGAGAGGCTTTTGGGTTCCCTGTAGTTCCTTAGGTAGCTTATCTATCTGTCTATCCATCTGTGTGTGTATCTGCCATTCCTTTGGCAAGGTACTGGACTCAGGCTATTTTGTGTGGCACGGCTGTTGTGTTTTCCAGAAGCACACAGGAACTGGCTGGTGGCCTCCAAGCTGTGGGTGCTCCAACAGAGGCGGACCTTGTAGTTCCAGTAGATTGTTTGCCCGGTGATTTGCTAAACTGCAAGCTGGAGTGGGCTGTAAGACAAAGCTGGACATGGTGGCAGCCTTTGCATTTTACTAATTCAGAGAAAAGACCTTAGCAGAAGCCTCTGCATGTCAGAGGTGGGTTGTTGCTTGGGATCCAGCGTCCTACTGCTCGTCAGACACGCTGGCCTGTCACAGCGGGCTTGTGGTTCCCCCATGTCTCTTCTTCCACTGCTTGAGGAGTGACTAATTTTCAGCCTAAGGCTGTATTTATTGATTCTGCTGCCTGTCCAGAGGGTGGAGAGAACTCTGCAAAGGAAAGTATTTAGGCAGCAGTTTTAAATCGTTTTAACTTTGTATATTAGACACATCTATGAATATATGCAGACCGAGCTAATAAATAACCAGGGAATGGTAGTTAAGAGGAAAGGACATAATTAATTCTGTCATGTACTCTGCTTTCAAGTTGAGTCCAGAGCAGTAATGTGTTAGGCTGGGAAGGTAAACACTGTCATTATTCAACAACAAAACATGTACAAGGCTGACACTGTTTTCCTCCTTTTGATATAATAATTTTTTTGCAATGGTTTGAATATCTTCAGTGGTCTTTGGTATGGTGGAAGCCTGCTGAAGCCCTACTCTTTCTGAAGGGTCAGTACTCCTTTATTTGAATTGAGTTTTGTATTAACACTGCTTTGCTGACACAGAACGTGTGCTGTTCCAGAAGGCTCTTACTGTTTGCTGTGGTTGGGGTGCTTGGCTGTAATTCCTGCAATAGTTTGGAGGGAGGTGTTTCTGTTTCATCAGGTGATCCCTTTTCAACACCCCACACTGCAGTGTTAACCCAGGTCAAATGTACATGTCACATAAAAAACCCCCACATTTTTGTGGAGATGATATTAAAAAGCCAGTATGAGTTTGTTAACTAGTATATCTTTTTTTTTTTCCCTCCCTTTACACCAGAGTGCAGAGAAAAGGTCTGACTACAGCAAATGCAACTTTACATGGTCCTTCAAGGTTAATGTGCTTTTTTAGTGAGGAGAGGGGTATGGGGGAATCGTCACTTTGCATCTTAAAACACTTAAAGCTGCTGTGAGATGCTGTGCATCTTTGCTAAAAGGAATAGTTGTCATGGTAAAAAGTTACACAGAGGTTGTATGATAACTGGTAATAGGAATAAAAGCTAAAGTGGTTGTAGTTTGAAGTTCCCCTCTTGCTATTACTCTCAATGCAGCCTCTCCCCATTCCTTAACACTTCTTATTTTAGTGAATCTTTTGATGTATAATTGAACACACAGACAGAAAAACAAAGACTTCATACACCTATTCCTGTCTTAACTGTTCTCCACACAACCCAGCCTGGATACCAGAAGATCACTGGAGTTTGCATAAGCAAAAATGTGTATCTCTAAAGGAGACTGGTGTTGTGCAACCCCTCAATGCCTCTTGTGGAGTTTTCTTACAAGTTTTGCAGCTCTGGCTCTTCTAGCAGAAGTCTTGGGCAAAAACTACTCATGGAGACACCAGTGGAATAGCTGATGCAGCTCAGCAGGCACCTCCTAAAATTAGTGGTGGAAGGATGCCTGTTTCTCTTAGAAATATTTTCTTTGGAAGACAACATCTCCTCAGCATGTTCTTGGCTCTTCATGTCTCCCTAGCAAACTATAACACTGAATACTCCTTCTTCCACTGTTCACAGCTCAACTTAAAAGTTCTTGGTTAAAATTATTTCTGTGCTCCTTCATGGTTTGCTGCTTCTGATTGCAGAAAGCTTGCACAACTCCCAGAAATTCAGAGATGAAGGGAGTCCTTCCTTTGGATCCAAAAGAAGTTGCATGTTGTCAACTTACACAAGATCTTTCTTCAAAGTATGAAATTTTTTTTTTAGTGGGAGGGATCTGTTAGAAAATTATTAGCCCTTGGTGGGTGGCATGAGCAGCATGGACTGGAGGGGCTATTGTTCTGTAGTTCATGTGCTGTTTATTTTGCAGCCAGTGATCTTTTTGTATTGCTGAGGCAGATGGAGGGATTCCCAGTTCCACAAGCATAACCCTGGGAGAGATTAGTTGGTTTTAGGTTTCACCACTTGGATGATGAGGTTAGCCTGTGACAGAGATGCATCCCTGTGTATGGAAATGCTCTTAGCCCAGATCTTGTCTGGCAATGTAAAGC
>WEIV01021070.1:0-23615 GCA_013390005.1 Calyptomena viridis
GGTTGCTTGGGTTTTGTTGGTTTTATTTTTGGGTGGAGGTGTTGTATATGTGCTATAATAGAGATGATTCAATTGAAACTGGTTTCCTCTCACACCTTGAGGTAAAATAGTAGATACATATAAGCAGGAGTTTAAGTTGTAAGTACAGAGGTGATGGTTTGCTAATGTTGTAGACATTAGCAAACAGAACCTAAGCTTTAATTTTCCATTGGTTTCTTCCCCAACAACCTTAAGTTTGAAATGCACTTAGTCAAAGTCATCAAATGACCTAGGAAAAAGCAAGATTTTTAGAGCAAGATTTAAATAGCCATCTTCTAAACAGGAGATAGAATTTTACTTAGGTTTGGGTTTGTTTTATATTCCTTTCTGACTGCACACCCCAAAAAAATGGGGTTTTTTTCAACAAAATTCTATTCACAGCCTTTATTTAATTATGCAGATAGCAAATGGTTGTGAAGCAGTTTTTCTGTTCTTCCTTGATCCACTATTAGAGGTGTCATTATTTATTCAACTTTAATCATATATGTGAGAGGACATCCAGGACAGTGTTTAAAAAAAAAAAGATAAGTCCAAAAATAGGTCCATTGTATTTTCTTGAAACAGTCAAGATATCATCTATTAGATTTTTTCTGCTATATGAAAAGTTCTCAGGTCCTTTTTATTAAAGGTAACTCAGACAGTTTCTGTAGTTAGTATCAAGGAGAAGGTAAGGTATCCAGATCAAGGTGCCGGCTCAGCACTTTTTCAGACTCTTTGAACAACTCCTCAGAGATACCTTCATCTCTCCATATGCAGAAACACTGATGAATTTGCACTGCTGGTGTCTGTCCTTATCACTTTCTTGGAGAAATTTGTACAGGTGGAAAAGCACTGGCCCATGGGTATGGCCTTGCACACAGAGGAAGGATGGCATGGCAGTGTCATCAACTTTATCTTGCACTCCCCACAAACTTATTCCACTCATTCTGTGTTTAAAGGGAAATTGGCTGGTAGAGGTGTGTAAGACTGTGCACCACTCCTTTATGCAGCTCCTTGGTATGTGGCTCTGTTTCAGGTTTTTGAAAGTCCTCCTTCTTTGAGAGTTACTCTCCTATTTTGTATCTAAAAATTCTAGTTTAAAGAGTGACATGTGAGCAGTCCATGAAATTTCTCATTGTTTCAAACCTTTGTTATAATCTCTTAAAGAATTACTGGTCCGTAATTGTCAAGACCATTACTACTGGGATTTTTTGTTTAGGCTTTCTTTTTATATGAATAAGTGTTTGGCATTTGCCAGTTCTCTGAGGTATAATGTTAAAGTCTGTACCAACTTGACAGAAAAACTCCTAAAGCTCAGATCAGCACTGTCTAGAAAACAGACAGAAAGTATATGTCATATTCAATGGTTTGACAAGAACATCTTCTCTTGACATCTTTATCCTCTAACAGTGAATCAGTTCTCCTTTCCATAAGGAAAAAACTGGGCAAGCCTCTTTTTGGCATTTCCTCGTGAAAATAGAAATGAGGAAATGGCATTGCTCCTTTTGTGTGTCAGTATTGCCTTTGACTGTTCCATTTGTTCTCAGATTCTCCAGTTAATTTCATCTTTGATTCTGCTCACTATTTTCAGAAAAACCCTGTCCACTGAGGTAAAGAGGACAGTCTGTCACAAATTGTCGACACAGCTCTTAAGACCGGCATTTTGCCATCTCACATAAGTGTCTCAAAAAAAACCCAAAACAAAACACTCTCTACACAAGGAATATAGTTATTAGTACATATTACTGCATACAAGCTATTTGAGAAGAAATTAAGAACATTTTGGTTTATGCTTTGACTGCTACGGCTTAGAAGAATATTAATGTCCATGTTAACTATCACCCTCACTGAAGAGACATACAAATTGCTTTTGCCTCGAATTTTGTAGACAAGGAAATGTATATTTTTAGCAGATTATTCTTTAAACATGTAGTCGGGTAAAAGGTACTGCTTGTTGGCTCTAGTGCTGTGTACCAGGCTTTCCTGCTTGTTTTCCTGCTTGTCAGTTTTCCAAGGAGAAGCCTTGCTGCGCTCCACTTCCTGCCTTCTCAGTGACCACTCACTGTGGCTGCTCCAGATACATCTCCTCTGATTGAATCTAAGAAGTAAAGGAGGCACAGTCCTCCCCTCATCTTTACCCTTTCTCCTCCTATTTCACATTTTCCAAGTTCATTTTCACCATTATACCCCTTTGGAATGATTGCAATAAAGTCTGTTTCAGTGTTCCATAAGCTGACTCGGCATCTGCCTCACCCGCTCTGGGTCAAATTCTAAATTCTTCACTCAGACAGGACACCTGTGACCTGAAGCAGTTGCTCTGCCCTCCACTGTATGGGACAGGCACCTCCAAGGGATTGTCTTGACCTCACCAACTTGCCTGGAAGTTGCATGCTGCACTTCCCATTGCATCTTGTGCCTGCCTGGGTGTGGCTGTCCCTCACCGTCCAGCAGGCACAGAGGGCATCCCACTCCCTGCCTTGCTCTCCATAGCAACTGCTGCTTCCCTTTCTGCTGCAGGAGAGCAGAAACTAGAGAACTGAATGGATCCCTCTGGACATGCTCTTAGTCCCACTCCTGAAGAGCAAGAGCACAGATTTGTTTCACAAACAAGTCTTAGGAAAGAGAAGGAAAGCAGTTCTATCCCTGACCTCACTCCTCATACGTGCCCAGATCTATCCAGATTTAGTTAAAACTTCTCCCCAAAGAGAGAGGGAGAAGGGCTGTGTATATTCAGAATCATCTGTGCCTTCAGAGCTGTACTGGGTCACCATTTGCACTAAAATGGTGGAAAGAGTGAAAAGAGCATTAGGTCTTACCTGTGCCATTGCAACTATTCATATTTTAAAACTACAACTTTAAATAAGAAATATCAAATATAAACTTTGGCCAATGCTTACTAATTTTTTTTTCATTTGTATGAAAATACAACAAACACATCTGTCTGACAGCTTTTTTCTTTTTTTTCCTGAAAAATTAACAGAGCTCTTCCTGTTTGTTCACAGCAATAAAGAAATTGCATACATATACATAATCAGCAGTGATTTAAATATAGAAATGTATGGATACATGGAGGAAAATATCCCTATATGTGCCTATTTCTGTATTTCAGTGGGTGTTTAAGTTATTCTGATAGAATTACATTAGAAGGAGAGCACATATATAGAATTTTGTCAATTCTAATGCAGTTATTTGACTTGTATAATGGTACATAATTATGTAATTCAGGTAAATATACTTAGTACTTGTAATATGCAACTATCTAGCAAATGCTATTCAGAAATGCCAGCACATTGTGGTGGCACATACAGGCAAGTTGAAATAAAACAATCACAAAAGTTCTTCTTTGTGCTATTTCTCACATGAAATTCTCATTTGCACAGAGCACTGCACTGCACATTCACCCTTGCCCTTGCTGCCTTGCTCGCATTCATTTAATATTTCTTTCATATCCACTGGCATCTTCATAAGTGTTTCATTACTAATAGTTTTCTTCTGTTGGGAAGTAAAACATTCCCAGTATTTCTGGTCTTATCTAACCATGCATCACTTCTTATCTAATCATACACAGTGAGCTTTTCATTTTCCAAGGGTTTCCATTCATTTTCTGGGTGACCATCCAGCATGAGATAAGAGACCAAAAACGCACTGACTTCTGACCTTGATCTCAATTCAATAAAGCACAAAAATTGCCCTTTCACTACAAAGGTGTTACATTTGGTGCAGGTGTCAAGGCAATGAGAGGCTGCAAGGGTGACCCCTGTAAGAAATGGCCAGAGCCTGCCCTGTGTCAGGCACCGGCATTTCCAGACAGAGGAAGGAACAGCAGACAGGAACAGTTATGGACAGATGGTAAACCTCAGTTCTACCCCTCTGTACTTCTTGGTGCGTAGAGGATTGGGAGTGAAGCAGTAAAGCTGAGTATGAAAAAAGGGAGAAGGAAAGGTGCTAGTTAGTGTTTGTAATTTTACTTCTCCCTACTCTATTTTCATCGGCAATAATTTAAACCTAATTCTCCCCAGTCAAGTCCTAGTTTCTTCCCCCATCCCACTCGAGGGGTTGAAGTGAGCGGCTGGGTGGGAGTTTGGCTGTCAGCCATGGCTAAGCCTCAGTAAAAAGATTTTGTTTGGATGTTTGTGTTCTAAATCCCTCAAACCTAAGAGAATTTCCATCAAGCCCAAAATTTCAGAAACAGGACTCAAGCCCTACCTGGCTCTCTGCTCTCCTTTTATTCCTGTTCAGTGAAACATTTCAGCAATCCACTTAGATGCAACAGCTAAGCAAAGCACTTGAGCAAGATTTAGGCATTAATAATTAGAAACCTTCTGCATTTTCACAGCTGAAATACTGGTTCAGTTCTCTTTCTATCAGTTGTTGGAAGGTCTCTGGAATTGTGCCACATTATTTTTAGTTAGCTTTGATTCTCAGAGCACTAAACTGGCCTGTATTTCCAAGTAATGCACAGTTTAGCAGACCTTCTCCACGTATTTCAGAAGCAAGGAGAAAGGTGGGCACTTGTTGGAAGATTAAAAACTGGTTTGCATGAGCAAGAAATGTTACCACTGCATTTTCAGGGACTGCTGCTGTTCTTGGGGATCTGGCCTCCCAGATCCCCATTTTGGAAGGTTTTAATTCGATACAGTGCTCTGCAATTAATTAGGAACCTCATTAAGGGAAACTTTGTCATGTTATAATACTTTGAAGGGAATGTGTAATGTGACAGGCAGTGACCTCTAAAAGTGAACACAATCATCCTTGCTCTGAAACTCAGAAAGTTGCTCTTTAACATTGCAAGCATAGAGGGAAAGCTAGAATTTATATTTCCTTATTGGCTTCTGCTGTGGACAGTCCTGCACCCACATATATTTACAACGTAAAATATAAATTTGCTCAGTATTCCCCTAACTCAGAACTCCCAGTGTCCTTTTAAGGTCTGGAGATATTCTTGAAAAAGATGTCATTACCTAATCTGACAAGTTCATGCAGCAAGCATGCACTGAGTACAGTTTAATACAAACATTGTTAATTGAACTTATGTCAAATACAAGTCATCATTAGGAAGAGATACATGATGGAAGAAAGAAACTGTCATTTTAAATCAACTTCATACTGTACTTATAGATTTCTAATATACCTTTAATTACAGTGATTACAAGCCCCTATAAATTATCAGCTAGGTCTTTGGGAATATCACTGCCTTCATCACACTCTGCTTTAATTTATTCCTAAAAAGAGCACAATTAGCATTTGCAGCCAGCTGCTCCTCAAACACACTCAAGAAAGGGGATTTGTTTCTGAAGGTCTTTCTTGATTGTTTCTCCCTTTATATTCTTTTACACAAACACATTCCACATGCTTTCTCTTTAAGGCCAACAGATAGAGCAGTCTTACAGACTCCCTGACCGGCCAACATAACTTTCTGAGTTTAGAAGGACTTTCAGGGGATGCCAGGGACATGCCCATGAGGACCCAGGTAGCCAGCCATGCCCTGGCCTCTCTCTGTACAGTGAGCCAAGGTTTGTCAAGGATGGCACCTGTGGTATATGTCCCTGCCCCAGAAACTGTGAGACTCTTACATTCATCCAGTCGAGCAGAAGGGTCCCTGCAACTGAGAGAAGGGATATGTGAACAAGAACCAAATGAAATGGCAGTGTGTCAGAGAGAGTAAAAAGGACATATTTACTTGTCTTTGTTAATAGTCAAGTCTTCTGGTCTGGCTGTTGAAATATAATAGCCACTAATAACACACATATAGATGTATGTTCATCAATTCTGTATGTAATCAAAAAGGAGAGATTTAGGTCCAGAGTCTCAAAAGATGCAAAGCTTAACTGCAGGAAGCTCCTTTCCACAATTTTAAGTGACACAGGAGTATTGTGCTCTCACCTGGGCAAAGAGCTGGTACAAACAGGCTGAGTGTGGTGACCCATAGATGACAGGGAGATGCAGAGTGTGGTGTGAGCTTCATGTGGGCCACGGACCAATGTCTGACAGGAGAGCATATCTGAAACCATTGCAGAGGTAAAGTGAGATGTCAACATGGCCAGAGGGACTGGTGGCCAGTGCTGACCCATGTCTACAATGACCCTCAAGGCTGGTGACACGGGCAGCACTGTCACATGGATGTCCAACACCATGTAGCATCTGAGCTGGCACCATCATAGGCTAGAGCCAAGCAAGTCCCCTAAGCTCAGTGGTGTAACCAGTTGGAAGGGACATCACTAATTTGTTGAAGAGATGAGAGGGGCAGGTCTCAGTTGATGGAGGTGTCTGAGTGCATGAAAAACTGTGTGACAGAGCCCATCACTTGCTCAGCCTGCTAAATTAGATTCAGCTTTGCAGCATCATGTCATCTGATGTTCCTTTCCCTCCCTTGGCATTAGGTAAATCACATCATAAAGAATTGCAAGTTTGGAATATTCATTAGAAAAAGGAATATTTTATCTTTGTCCTAGTAACAACCCTAACTGAAAAAGCCACTGAAAAGTTCTTATTACAATTTTAAACTTATATCGGCACAAAGAAGCAGAAAAAAAGCTGTAGATAAAGTCTTATTTAGAAAAACAGGGCCATAGTACAAGGAACACAGCCATCAGTCCCCCTCGGGGTAACAGGCAATGCTTTGTGTGAAGTTTTGTTGACACAAACAGGACTGCTGTGAGTGAAATAAGGAGAGTGGTAATGAATCAAGCTTAATGTATCATTCTAAATTTCAGTACTCTGTACGAATTAGACATAGGTAACTGACAGCAGGACTGTAACAAGTGTCTGTTAAAGATGCCTTGGGTAGAGGACAGATAAAATAGCACTGTAAAACACTGCACTTTCAACAATGGATTAACACCCACGGTTGCTTTTGGGCAGAACACTGTTGTTCTCTTTTGCTTGCAGTCAACACTGGTCAGATAACCAATGGACGCTTGATTGAATTGATCCCTTTGTTAAATGCATAGGAAACTGAGCAGGCAACCTAAATAGACTTTATTAGCAGAGTCTTAATGATTCATCTGTGCATCAAGGAGAAGAGAGGAAAGTATAAGGCATCATTTTCTCACAAATGTGCAAGATAACACACAGGAAAAAAGCTGTGTTGATTCTTCCTTTAGTATCAATACTTTCCTGCCTTTTTCAAATGGATATCTGAAACAATAGCAGTAGTTCTAGTGCTAAGGGTTAGTTAGTACCTAACTAATTCAAGATGGTTTTCAGTGTCAGGCTCATACCTCTGAGACCATGATCCTATGATCACTAGTGCTTATTAAGGTGCTATCAGGTTACTCAGAAGACAAATATGATCCAGAGCAGACACAGGCAGATGGTCATATTTCTGCTGAATTACCTCCACAAACAGCAAATTATTTATTCTAGTTTTATGGAATCAGGAGCACTGGCTGCAGAGGACAGCTGAAATCTGATCTTGTGTAAGGTTTCTCAGTACAAAGTTAGCCCATCCAACTTTTCTGGAACAAACCTGAAACCACAGGGTGAGTTCATACCATGTCAACCCACTGTAACATTTTAAGTCCAGTATCAGGAGCCCTGAGCCAGACATACAGTGCCATGCAACGACAGCCTCTGAGCCAAAGTTCAAGAAAGTCTCTTTGCAGTCCCAGAGAGGTTAATTTACTTATTAATTCACCCAAACACTTTAGAGACAGTGTTGTCTGTTGACTCCAGGTTAATTATATTAACACCAAAGAAAGTTAAAGAGATTCCTGATATTTTAACACTTAAGCAACCAAGATTTCAGATGTGCATTATGCAGTATTAGTATTGCATGCAGCAGCAACAGCAGGGAGTTAGTAGCCTGGACAGAAATGTGAGCCATAATGTCCTCTGCATCCTCACACAGTGACCCCAGGCTGGAAGCAATGAACTACATAGCTCAGGCTGACATCTTGCAAACCTCCACTGAGGTCTTATTGCACTCTTGCTTGTGCATGCTGTTACATGTGGCAGTGTGCTGATGTAGGGCTGGTAGCAACAAAGGAACGCACTGTAGTTACTCAAGTCTAAAATACGACTTTTAATATTTAATTACATTGTTGTAGGTAAACACCACTTCTACTTTCAGTGGCCTTTCATGAACTTCTGCTTTTGAATTCGTAGCTTATATTTGAACTTTCCTAGACCTTTCCATCACTGGATCATGCAAGTTTGCTTGAGGGATATACTCCATTATGCTTGTACACATGTGGGGAGAAATTCAGTTAGCAGAATGCCTCAGAATTGCATGTATTTCTCTATAAGCCAAATGTGCTCATTTTAAGAGCAAAACAGAGACATAACTGTTGCATAACACCCATACCACTGCGATTTTCATCACTCCTGCAGACGATTTAAACTGCACAGCAAGCATTTCACAGCACTTTTTAACAGCAAACACAAGCTTGTTCTTTACTTTTTGCCTTACTTTCCTCATTGGCTTCTTCCAGTAGGCTTTTTCCTGGCTCCAGGGAGAACAGAGATCAACAACACAAATCTAATATTAGAAACATCTTCAGACGAGCAGCATCCATGTGTGTGCTGCTCCATGCCACAGTCCCCTCCAGCAGCAGTGCCAGGGGGACCATGCTGGACCACCCCACTCATGCACCAGGGGAAGTGAATGCCCCAGCACTCACTCCCTGCTTGCAATAACGGTATCCATTGCAACTAACTGGAAGAAGGAAAGGTGTATAATAATGTCTACGTGATTAGTCTCAGTCATTGGTATCTTAAGGGTAGATTAAGATTATTTTCAGGGTTGAGAATAATTTCTATATTGTTGCAAGGCCTGAGGAGCTACAGCAGTTAGAAAATAAGCTGGATATTATTTTTTCTTGAGTATTGGGTTCATGTCAAAGATAGTAAACAAGTTGGACAATAGGAGGCTGCAGTTTGCTACATGGCCACGGAATTGTGTGGTTCTCATAGAGGGTATTTTGTGCAGCATCATAACCAGTGCTCTCGTCCTACAGTATATGGCCAGGTATGCTTAGAATTTTGCAGGTTTCATATCCATCTGCACAAGTAATTGAAAGGAGACTTATGCTTCTGTCTACTGGCATCTCACTACTGCTAAGATCTAGAGACCTGCATTTTCAAGACTACTTGTGAATGAAATACAAAAATGGCTAAAAATTTGTTCCTCTTGCCTCTTGTTCCACAAGAGAAGAGACAGCATGCAGATCTGTAACAGCTATGTAATGCCATGACAAAACCAATATCCAGGGGTAGAAAGGTTATTTTTTTGTCTATCCAGTTTTCCATAAGACATTATCTTCATCAACACCCTTCTTAACTTCTGAACAATAACATTCATTCTCTTTGCACCTTGTTCAGCTCTACTTCCAACTCTTAAATATGATTTGATAAAAATAGCTTTTTCAGAAACCACACAATAACATTTCAAATCAGGTAAACAGAGTTTGACTTAAGGCAAAATGGATAATGAAATTATATCCAGTACTGTCTGGTAACCCAAAAAAAAATTGAGAAAAGAGTGATCTTGTAGAATGCTGGTCAGCACCAAATATTGCTGCTCCCAGAGGGGGCTGACAAAGATGGAGAACAAAAGCTTTCCCTTCTCATACACAATTTAAACCTAGAATGTCAAGGCTTTTCCATGGAGACCACCTTTAATACTTCCTTACAGGCAGTGGGTGCTCGGGAAGCAGGAGGTGGGGGAGGACCTGACCTTAAGTGCCTTTTTCAAATGAAAATGGACTTATAAAAATAATTGGATCTGAGTTGCTACTAAGAATAATACCTCCAATTAGTGAAAATATACTAACTGGAAATAAATTTTCTGAAAAATAGATGCTAGGACTGTCAGGGAGACTGAAAGAAATCTGTGTAATGACAGCAGCCAATTCAGTGGAGAAGGAGAGGCTAGCTCCTCCCTTTCCATCTTCTGTTTAATCTGAAGTCAGGAATGACAGACAAGTTCATAGGACTAAAGCAAAATTGAAACAATCTCAAGGAAGAATTTGTGGCAAATAAATAAACCCTTATCAGCACCCAGCATGAGACTGGAGAAGTAAAGACCAAAAAAACCCAATAATATGTTTCAAGCTTACATAAAGTGAGAGGAAAAACCTCTATGAGACTGAAATCTGCATCTCCCTTATATCCACCCACATGCACAAGAAATACGTATATTAATCTCATTTTACTGTATTTTTCCATCAGATACACAGAGGGCAGGGCAAATATGCCTTCTCTTTATAAATCAGATACCACACAGTAGTGCAGGGAGAGCCTTGAAATACAGCATAGTGCATTTGATTTCCAAAATCTCTATTGCAGTGGAATAAAATGACAGAAAGTAGAGTCAGTAGTGCCTATATGCAAGTAAATGCATATTGTAAAATTCAAAGTTTTTAGAATGTATTTCTAAAATGCAGAGCAATAAACCCATGCTCACATTGTCATCAACTCTCAGGCATTTAAAGATTTGCTAAACAAACCCACCACACCTGCATTCCTTTCCTTTTTTCCCCAGTACAATCTCATTAAATGAACAGCAGGATAACATTTCTGAAACGTACACATAACGACACAGGCAAATATGTTACTTCTGGTTCTTGGGCTGTTATTCCCAGCATAAATATTGTCCATCTTTGCTTTCTTATCTCCATTTTTAAGAGGACGGATAGGAAGACAACATACACAACGTGTGTGGATTTTTTTTGGTTCACCCAACTAAAACCATAATCTAAGAAGGACAAAATATAAAACATACACCACTACTGAAGCACTGTACAGATGGAGATTGATGGATTCTTCCAGTCCAGGCAATGCATTTGGAAAAGGCTGCAGAGTAAACCAGGGGCCTTAACCTTATTGGCGGACTTGCCAAGAAGGATTAAATGGTGAGAAGCAAGCTGGAGGAGGATGCTGGCATTATTAATAGCCCTTTACAAAGCTTTACAGCTGTACAAAGGCTGTCCTCTGCCAGGCTGAGGGACCTGGTGAACGTCAGTCCAGTCTTGAGGTATGTTCTTGGATCTGGATGAATGACAAAGTGCTCTACAACATATGCGACCCCATACATCTAGGATGATAATCGCTAACTAGTGCTTTGGTACTATCGTACTGGGTTTCGGGGAGGACAGGGTAGGAAGGAAAGGCAATGTAAGCTTTGTGCCCTGGAATGGTCTGGCAGGTAGTTGTAGGGAGGGAGGATCCCCTAATCCTGCCAGCATAACCTGGCAGCACTCTCTTCACTGAAGGCCAGAGAGCATTTTCAAATGGTGGGTCTGCCTGTTAGACCATACATTTCTGGCCAGTGCACTCAGGCACAGACACCTCTGTCAGACATATGGACTTGCACTGACATAGACATAACCTCAGCTGCAGAAGGGTGGCCATTTTAAATTCCTTTCCACTGTTGTTGCTGTCTCAAAGAGCACTCTCTAGGAAAGGGATTCTCTCTCTTTCATATTCTGGGTTGAGTGCCATGCCTGGGACCTGCATCAGTTCTGTGAGCACCATGTTCCTGACACACAGCACATTCAGAAAACTTCACAGGGGACAGATAATGCTTCTAATTTACAAACAGCCTATAGAGGCATGGGAAAATGGCAGTCACATAGAAGATCCCAATTCTCCTGATTTACAATTTGCAGTTTTATCCAACTCACTCTCTTCAGCAAGCTCTCACTCTTAGTCTGTGCTGTGCCAGAGCCACCAAGCCTTAAGGTCCTGAATCCCCAGCAAAAAAATAATGTGCAACCCAGAGATGCCTCGAGCTTTAAGCCATACAAGCTGAGCTCCCGATTCATCTCCTGGGCAACCTGCCAGTAATTGATCTTCAGCACTTCATCTTGCTGCAAGATGATATCCCCATCAGCTTGGGATATTACTGAATTCCTAATGATATTAAAGAATTTATACAACTAGGGCTGTATTTTCTTTAACTTTCAGGAAAATCACTTCTGCTACAGAGAACATCATCATAACTGCCACAGGAAGGGAAGTGAAAATGAGGATTAGCCAGCAGACAATATCTGTAGGTCGTATTTAAGGATGAGGAAGAGAACAGGGTCATTTTAATTCTAGAAGCAATTTGGTTGCTAAAGCTTTTCTCCATTTACATGTAAGTGGCTATTGCTTATGCACTAACATCCATTGTTTAACTTCAGGGTCCCAGATATTCCATAGACAACCTTTATGCTTTTTTAATCAAATACATCTAGAACATTTTCCCTGTATTCTCTGTTCTATAAATTAAGCTTCAGTGTTGCATATCCATTCAGGAGACCTATTTTCTACTGACTAGATTTTTTCAGGTCTTTCTGCCACATCTTTTTTCAGCTTTTCAAGAAAATGGACAGCTTTCTTTTTAAAGGGTTCTGAAATCCTTCATGGGCATCCAAAAGAGAAGGAGTTTCTCTCTTCTTTGCAGTACAAAAGCATTCAAGATTTTCTTCAGTATTCTACAGAGTGAAGGTCCCAAAACAAATATAAAGTTATTTTTCTTAACTGCTTTACAAGCTTTATATCAATGCTTCCCATGGAACAGCTCTCACTGGAACAGATTTATATAATCTCTGTACCTCAAAAAGATACCTTGCAATTACACCAAATCTTTTTGTGAGAAACCCAGGAAGTTTTAGTACATCACTGAGCATTTAACATCTGTGATTTCCTACTGAGTTCTGAGATTTAAATCAATTAGCAGTAATTGGGACTGTTTACAGAGGCTTTTCAAGTGGAACAAGCATATGTTGGAATTTGAAACTAAGTATTTAAGTTCCTGCACCAAGTGACCATCCCACAAATTTTTTAAAATATTTCAGCCAAATGTGTTGTGTAACTCATTCTTAATAGAAGTTATTTCTAGTCTTTGAAACAAAACTGAAATCATAAATTTTGGATAAAAAAGTGATTTTCATTTTATTTTTGTGTTCTCCATTTCTCAACATCTGTTTATGCTGCACTAAAATTCCATGAACCTGAAATAACATGAATTAATTAATTATAACAAAGCAGCTAACCTTGCATGGAGTGGTCTTGAAATTTTTCTCCTGCCTGACAAGGTAATAGACCTACGACATCAAATTACACTCAGAAGTGCTGTATACAGTTTTCATAAGGGATCAAAGCCACTGATAACAGTGGTAGTTGTGCAGAACTGTACTGCACAGTTTTAAACAAACCTGTTGATCTTCCAGTATGGAGAAGGTATCAAATCAAGTTAACTGGAGTTTGCTGTGGCATTCCCCCGGCATTTCACTTGAAAGTGAATTCCCCAATTAATCCCAAACTACTGCACCACAAGGAGGGAAGGACCAATATGCTCTCAAATTTTTCACAGTTCTGGAGCTTTCCAAATCTTCAAATGAGAAAGGAAAGTAGATTGATAAGAGTCTGCAAGTTCTTGGTGTCTTTAAGTGAATTTACTAGTGCTACCACTTCTGGAAAGTGCCCTCATGGAGGAGACTGAAGGTAGGTGCCAACCTATTGCAGATGCCTCAGCACCTGCAGAGGAAGGGAGATGTTATTTATCCCTTTATTGAATTGGAACAAGTAGCTACTGAGAAGTTGTGACAGAGAAGCTGAGACGCACTAGTGGTGCCGAGGAGCAGTTTCACCTTTACACTGAAGGGAATGCTGGACAGCGGCTGTTGATGTAAAAATAACTATTGCATATTAGAACCAAGGCAGAAAGGATTAGTACAAATGTTTATTTCCATACTGTTATGTTGTCAAGGAAACCTATAACAAATACAATCATTATTGGAGAAAGCCAATTCAATGGAGAAATGCTTTTAAAAAATTGAAAGTTGATGGGAGACACAATTATATTTTATTCAGGTCAATAGGCACTTTCACTGAAGAGAACAACTATTGAATAGCAAACAAGAAGATCCAAAGCCATCATTACTCAATAATGAACCAAGCCTGGAGCTGGCTTAGCAACTTTGGAAAAACATCATCAACAATTTGCCAGTGACTTTTTAAAGCTAAATAAATGTTTATATGAAGAAAAGTGGAGGCAAGAGTGTGCATGTGTTTGTGTGTGTAAGTGCACACAACACAGCTTCTTTGTGATTATACATCTGAATTTTCCAAGAGTGCTTTCTGTCCCCATTGCTCCTTCCCTGGGGTCAGAGACACGGGGGCCAAGAAAGTCACGGATCCTCACAGTGCCTTTGCAAAAGGTGAAGAGCTGATCACCAACAGGCAACAGAAGTGCCACCAGACCTTTCTCTTGCTGTTGCTACCCAAGATACTTTCACAGCTTCTTCTCACAGTAATGTTTACTCCTCCAAAGACAGGAGCCTGCTTGTTGTGTTTTCCCCAGATCTTCAGCCAAATGGCCACTTGAACTCTGCCTTTCCTGGATGTTAGGTGTCCTGTTTCTCTCCTCCTCTTCAGCCCTCTGCATCCTTTGGCCATACCACCAGCACCCTTGCCTCTCCAGCCTGCTTTGTTTCTTTCTGTCCTTGGAGTTTACAGTCTGAGTAAACACAGCCACAAAGGATTGAGCATCATGTCTTTAAGGTGAACATTTACCTCCCTGGCTTTGCCTCCAAGGTAAATGCCAACAATCCTGTTACTCCAACAGTAATGGGCTGTCCTCACAGAATCACAGAGTGACTGAGTTTGGAAGGGATCTCTAAAGGTCATCTCATCCTAGAAAAAGTGTCCAAGACTGTGTCCAGACAGCATATAAATGTTACCCAAACTCCCTGGGCAACCCATGCCAGTGCTTGGTCATCCGCACAGTAAAAAACTATTTTCCGATGTTCAGACAGAACCTTCTGTGTTTCAATTTGGGCCCATCACCTCTTGTCCTGTCATTAGGGACTAGAGACCATGGTAAAGAGCATGGCTCTAGTTTGCTACAGGTATTTATATAGACTGCTAAGATGTCTCTGAACTTTCCCTTCTCCGGGCTGAACAATCCCAGCACCATTGAGATGATCTAGTCATCATCTTTGAGGCCTTTTGCTGTACTCTCTCCAGTAGCTCTATATCTCTCCTGTGCTGGGGAATCCAGAACTGGACACACACTATGGGTGTGGTCTCAACAGTGCTGATAAAAAGGGGCAGGATCACCTCCCTTGACCTGCTGGCAACACCCTTCCTGATGCAAACCAGGATACCAGAGGCTTTCTTGGTGGCAAGGGCACATTGCTGGCTTATGATCAACTTGGTGTTGACCAGGACTCCCAGGTCATTTCCTGTCAAGTTGTTTTCTAGCTGGGCAGCCCCAGTCTGTCCTAGTGCCTGGGGTTATTTCTTCCCAGGGGCAAGATTTTGCACTTCTCTGTGTTGAAGCCTGTGGCGTTCCTGCTAGTTCATTTCTCCAGCCTGTCCAAAACATCTGGTATAGCAGCCACTCCAACCCAGTTTTGTGTCATCTTCATCCCCCTGACCCATCTCACCTACGGGGGAAGCCATGACCACAGCCAAAGCTGGAGTCCAGCCCGCTGTCCTGCTCCTAGCTTTGCCGTGGGAAGCAGCCAGCTGCCAATAAACCCTTGTCTCCCACTGCTCAGGCTCTCTCCAAGCAGCACTCCTGGTGCAGAGATGGTTGGAGGAGACTGTTCTCCAGAAGGCCATGTCCCTGGCACACCGGTGACCTGAGGGTGATTATTTATTTTGCCCTGAGTAACATGAACCATTTTAATCCTGCCTGCACTGCGCAGCATGTGGATGAAGGCTGTTTGTGTAATTATCTTTCCATAACCTAATTCTGCAGAGCATGGTTCTCATCTACATTGTGTCTCCTTTCCACTGCTCTGACATTGCGAAAAGGGACAGGCAGTTAAATCCACTTCAAGAATCTTTGATCCAGCAAATATAACAAACACATGAAAATGAGTCTTACAGCTTTCCAGAAGTCTGTATTTCCTTTAATTGTGGTGGCTGTTCCTTGTTCTTTCTTCTTATGAATTACTTTTGTGATTTCTTTTTTTTTTATCCTAGCTGATCTCATATCACTCTCCACAAGCTTTCTGCATATAAGGCAGGTGATGCAAATTTAGAAACACGTCCTTCCAGAGTTTGTCACAGTCCAATTCTTTCACTATGTTTTCCACTCCAACCCCAAAATACCTTTAATTTGAGGAGCTGAGTAGTCTGTGATGATTAGGGTGATGACAGACCAGGACAACTGATGTATTTTTTTTGTCCTGACATCTCATTCTGTTCTCATTTAAGAAAAGTGTTCAAATCACCTTGAAATATATAATTTGATATTCAGGCTTCAGTGTCTTTACATTAAATAGTAATATTGAAATGCTCTACAATAATTTCCAAGTCTTATTTTCCATTGAACAACACGTGCCTCATATGAAACAGTTTCAAGTGTATTTGAGAGACGAAAGGTGACAGAACTGGTAATTACCTCATTTCTCATTAAAGATGACTTAGTACCCCAGGGACGTATATTAGAATAAATATTCTATCTCCTGTTTATTAACCTTTGTTCTTGAAAATGGTGAATGAGTGCTGATAAAGCTATCATTACTGTGACTGCCTCAGCAGCTGCCTCCCCAGCTCCTAATATGATTTGGAGTCACCTTACCAAAAACAAATAGAATTTGACTATACTATGCTCTGGACTACCTATATTTCTAACATGTACTTTAAACCTAAAAATACAGATGATATCAGCTGATGTTTCACTATCTAATATGACTGAAACCTACTAGGTAACTCTTGCATAGTTTTATATATGCTAAGACAGCACATATAAAATATATAGCATATATAATAGTTATATGTAAGATATATACAAGATATGTATAAGATATGTAGTGAATCAAGTGTAGAAATACATGGAGTCCCTAAGGTACCTTGGACAATGTTTATTTTGGAGGATGAACTCTTTTTTGGTAATGAACACAAAGTTTCTTATGTCATATGAGAATTGCCATCTGTCTTGTTTCCAAGAGACGCCAAAACATGTTGCTTCAAAAGGAAGTTCCCAAAATCCTAAATTTGGCTGCTGTAGAGCAACTTATTTGCTCATGTGCAAGACATATGTCCTGAAGTGGAGAGTTATACTGCTTCAATAACTGACAATTTTAAATCTGGCAATTTCCCCTTAATACCATCACTAATGAACTATTATTATTTCAACCAGAGAACCTTAAAAGAAACAAAACAAACAATGAGGAAATAAAATAAGCATTGATTTAATAACAAAACAGAACTGTGCCTTGATGGAGAATAGTCAGCTGCAGAATATCTGAGTTGTACCGTGTCATTTTGGTCAGGCTTGGTAGGACTCAGTCCAGTAAGTATAAGAAACAAGGTAGCTGAAATCAAGAGGACTAAGCTGTCAAAGGGGTCTGTCACCATATTCAGTGTAAAGTAACTTAGGTGGATTTATTGCCCTTGTGCGTATTAATATTTCTGGACTCAGTGACCAGACAAAAAAAAGTGTTCTTTCATAGTTCTACCATATTTTTCTTTGCATAAAACTTGAATTTTTTTTTTTCAATCAAAAAAAGTGACAAATTAGATGCCCTGTAAGGACTTCAAAACTATAAAAAATATCTAGGGCTGAATTCAAACATTCAGCTATGGATGCCTGTCATGGACACTGGAATTATTTTAGTCATTGCCTATCTAATAAGCCATGACCATGAACATCAGACAGTGGATGTTCTGAATCACTGAATGTTCTAAACAGAGCATGGAGGGATGGATCGAATATGGTTGTCAAATGCTCAGCCTCTACCAGCACTAATGGATCTGGGCAACAGCAAGTTTTCACTGGCATTAAAAAATCTTTGAAGAAAAAAGTCTGGCATTTATATAGCCTTTTTAGTTTTTGCTTTAAAATCCCCAAGAATTATGACAGCCATTTCTGATAAGAACTGGAAGATATACTTAAAAGTCAACTACATTGATTGCTTTGTTACCTTTTAACTTCCCTGCCTGATGGTCACACTGACAGGTTTGACACTTCATTTAGTGTGGATTGGTATTAATATTTTCTTGGTTAGACATTTGACACCTACTTCACCTCATTATTTTCCAATGCATCTCCTCCAAGGGCTGATACATTTCAGTAGCATTTGTTGCAAGTAGAACCCACCAGAGCACAAAATGACAGATGAGAATATGAAGACTTCTAGCCATCCATTATCCAGCTCAGTACTCATAAGTGATACAGGAAGCCACACCACTGGCAGGTTACCAGGACATTTGCTGAAGTCTCTCAAATTATACATCTTACTGAGTTTGGAAGGGAACACTCAGCTATCTTCGTTTTACATACTAGCTGAAGATTACACTACGTGAATCAAAACACATTCAATTCTATATTTCTGTGCTTCAGACCCCTAGCCAATTATTTTAGACTGCAGAATCTCAGTTTTACTGTATATGACAGGTATACAACTGAAATGTGTTCAGTATGATTTCAAGTGAAAAAACCAATACAGTGGGAAATACCTGGCAAGAAAAGAAAGTCCATGTCTCATCTTTCGTAGATGAGCATTTTGGCTATGGGATAAAGAGTTTTTATCAAGCTCAGGGAACATTTTACAGTTCTGTGAGATGCTGAGTGAGGAGCTTTGACAGATGAGCTCATACGTGAATGGTACAGCAGGATCAATACAATCCATTACTGATAAGAAACAAGGTCCTGTCCTTCAGCACCTTTGTCTTCCCTTTTTTCTCCCCTTCCAGCAAAAACTAAAGCAACAAAACCAGGATGAATACCTTCTGCTTTGTGGAACATAGCGGTGTTCTGTGTGGTCAGAAAGCCATCAGAGTTGGCACAGACAAGAGGGCAGGACTACACGGCTGACACAGCAGAACCACACCTGTTATTGAGTTTTTAGATGATACCACTGAGCCAGCCCCATATCTAGGAAAAGTCCTCTCTTAGAAAGCCCACATCCTGGTCACGAGTCTATTCAACACAATACTGATGGTCAGATCTCCTCAGGAAAGGGTAGAATCTGAATCTGCACCTCCTACAGCCCAGGTAAGTGCCCTGCCCACTTGGTCAGCATTTAAAACTCAGACTTTCATGTCTCCATTCCTGTTAAAAAGTAAGCTTAATGTTCATCATTTTTTTTCCCTAAAAAAAAAAATCACAGCACGTAACTCTGGGAAAGGGTTCAAAGTTGCTAAGACACAGGAGCCCTGTCTCACAAGCACCTCCTGCTTGCCAGCTTTGGTGGCTGCTTGCATTTTCCCCACACCTGTGATTCCTAGGGATGCAGCCTGGTGGGACTGTGCACAGCATGGGTTTGCTAAGTCCACCGGGCTGCTCCACCAGTCCCACATGCTGCATCATCTCACTTTCATTTGTCAAGCTTGTTTTCAGCGTGCCCTCAGCCTTAAAATGGTTGCTAGGGAGTGCTGTGTTTTGCTTGAGAAAACAAAAAGAGGAATGTGAAAAAAACTGGGCAAATACTTAGGGGCATGCATTATTACATCTATGCCTTTGTTGTCTTGCTTAGGAAATGGCAGCAATAATTCCCTTTGCTGCTTTATGACTTAAAAGCCAGAGTAAGATGCTAGGAAATGCTCTGACATGATTGCTTGTATCCCCAGCAAACCAGGAACTGCACAAGAACAAAGAAAGAAATGGAGAAGGATAGCCGGCTCTAATGCTAAGTTCACATTTTCAGAGAGGAATAAAAGCACAGCAAGACTCAAGTGCACGGGTAACGAATTCCCTCAGGACCACTGAGATTCAGGTATGCTCACCAGCATCCTGCTAAGAGCCTCTGTAGTGAGTCCTCACTGTAGAAAGAGGTGACTTCCCCTCCTCATTCCTAGGTGACCACATCCCCAGTTGCCTATTAGGGCTGTGGCAGTTTCAGCAAGAAACATCTTGTTTTCAAACAAGTACTTTATCTGGGTTAAAGCAAAATCCAAGTGGGAACATTTATTTACAGTGTTCAAAATAGACACCACTGTAACAAAGGGGTTTTAAGGCACAATAAAGAAGGCTATACTCAGCCTACTTATAAGAAAAAGCACAAAAGATTCTTTTTAGTCTATATCCGACTCATTTGCTGTGGGTACTCTCCTGACATGTCAGGGGTACTGTCTGCCTATATGCCATGTGTCACGGGCTGCACTTGTTAGAGAATAGCCTTTCCTCCACAACAATGTCTATAACTGATGTCCTTTCCAGGAGCTCTGAGCAGATTTAATTTTTCCTCTTGAAACTTTCTTTCTTTCCATCTAAAACTTACTTCTTCTAACTTACTCAGCAGATGATCTTGACACTTCTCCAGTTAAATTAAGAAAGTCTCACTTCTCTGGAGATGCAAATGTCACTTTGTCAGAGCAGCTGTCATCCCCTGTACTTTACTAGCCAACAAGCACCTTCTTGACTGAATGCCACTTTACCTGCTGAACCTCTCCTTCACTGCTATGGTGACTCAATTGCTTTTAATATAAAGGTGTCTCCAGGCGCTGAAGTTTGTATTTAAAATCAGCTAGAACATTCATAAACACCCTTGGCACAAACATCGAATGCAAAAAGTGAACACAGTCATCATCATCTCTTGAATGAGATGGTAATGCTGGGCTTAAGGCAACTGAAGGAGACAGAGAGGAAAAGTTTTCTTCCAAACATGCCATGAAAATATCACAAAGCATTGACAACAGAACAATCTTTGGCAAATATAACAGATATTTTCCCGAAAAAATGTCGTATTTTCAATCCACATTAATGTGAATCCACATTCACCTTGTGAAATGAGGTAAATACAAACAGCAATTGAAGGGAAAAGTCCAAACTCTTTTGGATGTATATTGGAATAAGGGTCGATTTTATTTCAAGAGACTGCTCCTGGGATGACCTGTTTCCTTTAAGGTTTTCTATATGTTTCGGGACGACAGGTGAATGACAGTGGAGCTGACAGCTCTATTAACTGCAGAAAAACAGTGGGCAAAAGCTGTGTTGTATCACCTCTGGATAATGAGCTGGATTCCAGAACGCAGCCCAGATTCTTGCAGGACAAACCCCAGTGTGACAGGTTAGTGGTGAGATGAAGCAAGACAACCTCAGGACTTCTTTTATATCCAGGACCTTTACTAACATACCTACTATATATAGTGCAAAGAAGGCAGGAAAAGTCCTGCGTAAGAGCTCCAGGCTCAGCAAAAAGCAGATTTCAATAACCTGCAAAAGGCTTCTTGGACAAACCTTTCAGCAACTTGCTGTGTATGTGAACATCCCAGTGTTTTCTCCTGGTAGCATTCCATCCTAACTCTACAGGTCAGGTTGTTTATTCCTTACCTTTCCCTTCTCCCCTGTATCACAGCTCAGGGGTCTGGAGTTAGTGGCTGTAGAGGTGCAGGGGGTGTTGTTGTACCAGTTTCTACTCCAGAATCTTTCTGTCGCCTCACTACAAATCAAGAAAGGCAAGACAGGAGTCCCAGGGAGGACCCAGGTCATATTCCTCCACACTGGCATGCTGCAGGGAGGCAGGTAACTCCACGTGTAAAGGCATTAGTGTGTGGTGATCGAATACATTTATATCACAGATTCCAAGTCAAGGGTGGTGTTTGCCCACAGCCAGGAAGCTCTCTGTTTGGGAATTACTGGTATTCAATACACTCAAAGCAACATTGCTTTTCCCCCTATTAAAACATGCACTTGAATCATAACAAGCTATCCAGACAGAGGCTGTTGCTGGGCTTGACTAAAACATTGGCAGTTGCTCTGTTTTGTTTCTTCTTGCTTGGTTAGCTGTCGTAGAAACCTGCTTCTTCCAGAGAAATGCTTAACTAGAGACACTTCTTCCCTTTTCTTCCTTTTTTTTCTTTTCACTTGTGAAAAAAATTGTAAATAAGGATTGCAGAGAAAGGGGGAAAAAAAATTGAAAGCACACAAAACCCCAAAACATCAATATTTTTGTTTCTATTGTTTCTATTTGTTTCTACTACTATGAGGTAGTATTGAAAACACGATTTATGGGGTGGGGGGGGGGGGGGNAAAGAGAATTAACATATTGCAAGAGATATTTGGGCTATTATTCTTGAGGAAAAACAGGTGGGGTTTTTTTTGTGGAAAGGTTTTAAACCTCTTTTTTCAGGTACTTAATATATGGCAAAAGTCAAGAAGGGATCAGAAAAAGGCTTTCTATTATGTGGAAGCATAGAGCCAGACACACAATTGGCATGGAGATAATATTCTTTGCCATATTCCTCACTCAGATCCTTGTCAGTGCTGCAAAGAAGTGAAAATCTTTGTAGGATTCTTTACATTCTTTCATGTAACATCTCTCACCAGCTGTTCTCTCCCTGCATTAACACAATTCCAAACACACTAAATAATAATTAAGAAGTTACTTCCATTATTTATATTTTAAGTCCAAAAGGTGCAGAAGGCCTCCATTTGTGACATGGTAAATATAAATTTAATGGGGAAGAAGGAGGTGCTACTGGTTATCTTTCAACTATTCTCATACTTGATGTACTAAATATACTTCTCAAACTTACTTTCAGTACTGGAATTGCTGTATCTCTGCTGAGAAAGAGTGAACAAATTGCACGTCGGTCTGAGAAGAGCAGACACTGAGTGTTCCATGGGACTAGAGAGTGACAAGAAATTCAGAAACTCCAAGACATTAATGAGATGTATTGATTTAATTAGCCAGCATAACACCATTTATCATGCTAAGCACAAGAGATGTGCTCATTGCAGCTCATGCTTGAAGGTCACACTCACATGTAACATATCTACTATGCCACACAAATGTCCAGCTGTGAAGACCTGTTTTACTTAGGCTTGGAAAGAAGCCATAGAAAAACAACTTTGAAAATCCTCCACATGAATAACACAATGCTATATGCTGTAATCAGGTCCATTCAACCCATTAATAATCTGAAGTTTCTGGACTTCCAATGTTTAGTGCATTTAAATGTGGGAGATAAACAAGGATTTAAAGAGTGCTATCTGTAATAGAATCAGAATCATCAAGTTTTGGGACATTTTATTGTTTTACAACAGCACATACATGCCTGTCAGTCTTTTCTCCCTACTGTCTCTGCCTGTTCATTATTCAGGAAAAAACTTAAATAATGATAAGGCTCTGAAAGAATTCTCAGTAGCAAAAAGCTTCATAAGGGCTCATTTATGGTCTCAGCTACATAGCGGTAAGACTCAAGTACCCTGATGAAGTGAAAAGAGTTCCTGGGGACACATGCCAGCATAAATGAGAGCTTAATTTGGCCCCAAATTAGAAACCATTTGTCAGCTGGGGGCTCAGATATCCAACAGCATCCAGTTCTGCCTCTCTGACACTGGATAGTTTTTTAATTGGAATTTCATTACCTTAGTGTGAAATTATTAATATTTTTTTTAAATTAAGTTTTTTATGTAATTTTCTTTTTCATTTTCTGACTTAAAAACCTTGTGAAAAGTGTTCATGTTTGTTTCAGTTTTTAAGCAGTGCATGGATCCATTACTCTTTCCTAAGCATGTTTTTCTTTAATTTAAAACTCTTATTTTTAAAAAGACATAATAGGATCCATGTTTATTAATTTCCTCATACACCTTCACACCAGGAAGAATCAGGCACGCCTCCGGAGCACATACTTTCCATACCTTCTATGTGCTGGCCTGGAAGCCCAGCTTTACCTCTGATTGCATGAACCCTCAACCAGGGGAATTT
>WEIV01021070.1:35927-54181 GCA_013390005.1 Calyptomena viridis
TTGAAAGGTATTTTTATATGTGAGGGAAAGAGGAAAAAAACCAACCAAACAAACAAAAATGAAATCAAGTGATGCAAAGTGAGCAACTCTCCACCTCCCACAAGCAGAACAATCCTCAGCTATTCTCTGTGCAACCAACATCTTGGAAGACACCCCTCTCCCCCTTTCTTTGTCCTACCCCCAGTTTTGCTGCTGTGCTTGATGCTGTATGGTACAGAATATCCCTTTGGCCAGCTCAGGTCAGCTGTTGCTGCTGTGTGTCCCCCTCCTGACTTCTTGCCCACCTTCAGCCTGTTTACTGAGGGTGAGCGGGTGCAGGGTGGAAAACAAGACAAAATTCAGCTATAGTCAAAACATTGGTGTGCTACCAGGACTGATGGAGCCACAAATCCAAATCACAGCACCATATACGCTGCTATGAAGAATGTTAACTCCAGCCCAGGCAGACTCGCTCACTAATGCACAGGGTAAAAAAGAACAAGGAAAAGCTTTAAACATACATAGGCAGGGGACAAGCTGCCAAGGAATTTCTTGTTTTAAGTGTACACACTGGGCTTGGCACTCTCTCAGGATTTCCTTCCTGAGCCTTCTGCAGCAATGACATTGTAGTAGCACGATGGGAACCATTAACTCCTACAGGTGAGAGACAAACCAGGCTGGATTGGATTGATTTGTATTTGTATTTGTTTCATATCTGGAAGGGCATTGTCCCAAAAAAATATTCCCCCAAAATGCCTGCACTCATTATTCTGGAATCATGTATGTTACCAGAGGCAGATTAACTCTTTATAGCCACAATACCAAATGAGGTGGGACATGACAGTGATTGAACCGCAAAAGCATAAATATTCCCTGACCCAAGACTGTTCCATTGCAAAACAATAGAAGGAGCCATATAAAGAGGCTGGAAGGGATTTTAAAGTTGGAGTATTTTGGTGTGATACGAATGAGTTCCCTCTGCAAATTGCTCAGTCATACTCTGGGAAGCTGAAACTGTCACAGAAATTAAGCAGAACAAATGGTAAACTAATTTAGAATAAAATATTTTATTCATAAAATGAATAAATGTTGGTGCATAAACAAGATATCTTGAAGCTAGATAATTTAGTCCTTGAATAAAACATTCAGAATAATTTTGTTCTTCCTTCAATACTGAAAACTAAAATAACAGAAAAATTATATTCAGACTGGGTGCTGGGAAAGGCCTCAGCTATCTGTCTTTGGATGTGCAAAACCCAGGTGTCCAATATTTTGTAGGGTCACTTCCTACATCAGTATCATTTAACAATTAAAGGTCATGTTAACTTTTTTTGAAATTCAGAAATTTTCAAACTCATCTAACAAGAATATTCCCTCTAGAATTTATTTTCCCAAAATATAGCTGTTTTCCAAAAAGGTTGCATCTTTTTATTGCAAGAGTTTAAAGATGGAGTTTGAGCAAGCCAGCCTAAATAAACAGGCTCTCTCCTTTTTTTTTTTTTTCCTGTTTGGATACTTTTTTGTATGTATTTTGAGAACACAAGAATTGTCACACTAGGTCAAATGAACCATTCCAGTACCTAATTCTTTTGCCAAGAGCAGTTGCTTAAGGAAAACTGCAGGTAAGTGAGGCATATATGGGATAAGAAACTGGAATGGTCTGGGTTATCTGGGATAAGAGAGATGCTTGATATTAAAGGACCACCTCCTTCTAACTCAAGAGCAATCCATCCCAATGAGCAGGAATTGAGGAAAAAATTCCAGACTTCTTTTCTGATCTTTGGCCTGTGAGCTTAGGCCATTCTCTTCCCCTGGACAAGGGAAGGCAAAAATAGCTGCCAACTAAGTGATCCACTCCAAAACTAAAAATGGCAACAGCTTCTATGTTCCATGCAAATAAGCTATTGCTCCCAGGGAAAGCAGCTGAGCATCCACAACAGAGAACAATTTAGAGTAGCTATATTGACTTTTGACAAACATCTTTCATCTCCGGCAGTTTCTGCAGGGTCAGCCTTCGCACATTTGCTCTTTTTTTGAAGTTGAAGAAATAATTATTCCAAGTAACCATAAAACCTTGATTATCCAAAACATTATCAATTTTAAAAAAACCTACATATGGTGTAGGAATACAGAAACTGCATTCCCTCACAAGCAGAAAGGTAAACCTTAATGCAGAAACAGTATATTTGATAAACATAAACGTTTTACAAAAACTGGATTTTATGTTTTAAAGTTGGAGCTCTAACTTCACCAAAACAAAAAAAGTAAAGAACTTACATTAGTATCAATGACATTAAATATTTGAAAGTATTTGCTACCAGTTGTGAACTTTCCTAAGGACATATACATCGCTATTAAACACTGATAAAGGTAGTACAAGATACATAGAGATACGTTGCCTTTTGGCAACAAATACATCATAATAGGCATCCCAGCCAGATGTCAGAGGAGTGACAGGTAAGTCAGTCTTAGAATGATATCTAAGAATGTACTGAATGCAAAAGTCAACTCTGTCTTTGGTTTTGAACTATATTCAGATATAAGGATATAAGGATATCTATATAAGGATATAAGGATATACATATCTATCTATATTCAGATATAAGAAATACACACCACACACCCATTTTCTTTTGGATTGCTGTGGCCTGTAAGACATGGCTACAGACTACCAGTGTATTTTTTTCTAGAAGTCGCACCATTGACAGTTATCTGTACACTTTTCGGCTGAAAATAAATTTGACAATAGTTTTCAACTGTATCTGCATTCTTCACATCTTCAAAAAGGCAACCTATAAAAGGAAGCAAAAACAATACTCTGATTAGTCTTCACAGTGCAGGTAAAACAAAGACGTTTCCTTGTATCAACAGAAATTATGTATTATAATAATCCTTTTACTTAATAACAGACTAATGCAATGAGAAAACAGAGGCTATATTTGAGAGCAGTGTTACTTTCCAGCTTATTTTCTACCTAATATGTCTCCTAAAAATTCCCAAGCTTTCTCTTTTTTGCTCAAGCACTGCAAGTGTTGCTGAACTACACATCAAAATTTCTTTTTTCCCAGAATAAGAAAGCACAAGGTATTCATCTTATCTAACTTAAAAGGCTATTTGATAGTATTTTGAAACCACCTTAGATTAAATCTTTGATACATTCCCTATTTTGTCTGAATATTGGTTTGTTTGAACAGTGCTGTCACTGTAAGTCATATCCTGATTCCAAAATCATGATGAAAAGTCCAAAGTCATAGAGAAAAAAATCCTTACATTTTAAAATGACTAGGAACCAAAATCCTACCCTAGGGAAGAAGACAAATACTTGTTTATGATCAGAAAACAGCAAACAAGGTATCTCTTCTCTCTCATGGACTAAGTCAACTGTCTAACAGCTATTTAGAGGGAAGGTGATCTATCAAATAAAAGAGACCTATAGGATTTCTGCCATCTCAACTCGTGTGTTCCTGTTCACATGCATGCAGAAGTTTCTCCTGTATGGTTTTGGTTTTGTTTAGCCTTCTTCAGGACCCATAGCATAGTAACTCAGAAAGTTAAGTTAGCTGACTGGAAACACAATCACACGTCCACATTCTTATCTGCCAAGGAGATTGCTTCACATACTGTTTGCTGATCACACAGACAGAAAAACGGATGGACATGTGCCATCACAGCACCAAAGGAAAAATAAGGAAAGAAAAGGAAAGGAAAAAGCAGGACTACCAGGTTATACCACCATCTTCTGAAAATTTATAACCTGTTTCTCCTACCCCATGAAAAACAGACAAGAAAAAAAAACCATCTGAGATAAACACTTCCCCCTTGTTCTCTCCAAGACCTTTCAAGTCACTTACGTAAAGATTCAAATTACCATCAACAACCATTTTGGGTTTTCAGAGCTGACCCTCAAATATGACTCTACTCAATACTGTCACTAAAGAACATATGAAACATGATCAACCAGAACAAATTGAATGAAAATACCACTGAGCATTCAGGAAACAGGGAAAAAGAGAGTTAAAACATGAATTTTTAATCTTATGCCCAAAGTATATTTAAAAGGGTGAAAAAAAATAAAGCGATTTTTATCATATGAGGCTTTTCAGGGAATCAGTCATACAAAGGATTTGTGTCTACAAGGCATAAGTGGTACACGACAATAACAATTTTTGGTTAATAGGAAAAAAAATCATACAATCTCCCTGAACACTCTTTTGCTACTTCAATCCTAACAGCAATAACTTATTAGAAGGCTGCAATGTTACTACATGAAGGGTTTGTTTAGATAACGATACTGAGATCCCCAAAAGCTTCCACATTTCCAAATATTTCTTTGTTTCTTCTGAACTGGAACTACAATTCAGGAACAAGAATCTTCATGCCCTAGATTAGACGTAAGGAAGAAATTCTGTATTGTGAAGGTGGTGAGACACTGGCACAGGTTGCACAGAGAAGCTGTGGATGCCTCATCTCTGGAAATGTTCAAAACCAGGCTGGATGAGGCTTTGAGCAAACTGGTCTAATGGAAGGTGTCCCTCACCGTGTCAGGGGTGTCAGCAAACAGCTGGCTGGCCAGGGTGAAAGCCTGCCTGCTCTCCCATGAAAATCTCATCACACTGATATATTCCCATGGAGTGTTTTCATTCAGCTCCATCAGCATTTTCCAACAGTAAGCTTCTACATCAAGAACATTTCTGTCAGCTCAACCAAGGGGTGTTGTGAAAGCTAGGGACTACTCATCATGTAGGGAAATTTATCCACTATGCCAAAGACTTCCATCATCAAAGACATAAAATGAAAGGAAAATCAACATGCTTGTCACCTTTCTCATGATTTAGTTGCTCAGGTGAATAGAGGCAGATTCATAATTAATAGCAAATGTAAAATTTTACCTATGTGGAAGAATCATACAGGCTAGGGATGAAATCCTGGAACAAAGACAAAACTCACACTGACTTTAACAAGGTGGGAGATTTGTCCTTGCATAGCAAGGAAGAAAAAGAAAGATCAAGAAAAGCAATAACCATCTCGATATACAAGACTCAAAATTTTAAACAGATTTTTCTACCTGAGATTGCAGAATCCTTTGCTACACAGTTTTGAGGTACCATTAGATATATTTGGATATATATCATTGGATGTATTTGTTTAACTTGACTACTTGCTATATTTTATAATGCATGAAACACACTTTTTCTCTCCATTGAGAGGATTATTTGCAATACAATGTTTTTCTAGACTGCCAGGCTCTCCTACTGCCCAATAAATTGTGAAACAACAAAAAGATTTATTTATCACTGTCTGTATTTATATTAACTACTGATGTGAATGAAAAGTGCACATTAGATCACGTCTTCAGTTGACACAGCCAACAACAAATAAAAGGATAACACATGGAAATCATACACCGTTTAAAATACACCTAAAACACATGAAAATATTTAAGGACAAAACCAATAGAAACTAAACCACTTATGAAGTTTTATGAAATATTTCTGTATTACACTGTTACTGTAGATGTAGTTGGATCTCTAAACAGCAGTAAACTGTTTCTTCAACATAACAAATGAATAGTTTGGGAGAGTGGGACTAAGTGGTTTTCTCCCAGTTCTCCATCTTTTAGGATACTTTCTGTGCAAGACTGACAACTACTGGCCTCTTCCAGCTCTAGTAGTAATGTTTTCAGCAAAGTCTACAAATACAGTATTTCACTGCTACTAGTGCACTTTGAAAGAAAAATAATGTGCCAAATAGTTATCTCATCTACAAACTAAGATTTATCACTAAATTCAGAATAAAAGTCAGTTCTCTAATCAGTGTTTTTATTAACCGTACCTCAGCACATTGTCCCCTTCTTAAAGCACTTAGGATAGCCAGTATTAATCCACTGTTAAGAATGATTCATGCACTCTACCATTCATACTTCTATGACAGGAGACACTTTTTTCATTTCCTCTCAATTATTTCCGAAGATTTTAATCTTACTCTATCACAGAGTATCAAGTGCATCTCAGCCCTCTACCCCATTAGTTTTCCACAGAGCCCGAAGCTGCTAAGACCTCTGGATAATGCACAAACATAAACTCCACATTTTCAAGCATTTTAAGAGATATCAATACAGAGGAAGCACCAGAGCACCAGACATATGAAGGATACATCTTAAAAAATAACTTTTTTCGTAAACAATAAAGCAGCAAAAACGTTGTTAAAACCTCTTGGAGTCAGAATAAGTTAAGAAATACATGTTGCAATGTACAGTTTTAGAAACTGTGCTCTTTTAGCTTTCCCAGGAAAATCATAGAATCATAGAATGGTTCAGGTTGGAAGAGACCTTAAAGATCATCTAGTTCCAGCCCCTTGTGGTCATGGGCAGGGAGCCTTCCATTAGGTCAGGTTGCTCAAAGCCCCATTCAGCCTGGTCTTGAACGCTTGCAGGGATGGGGCATCCACAGGTTCTCTGGGCAATGAATGGGTAAACGCAAAATATGTAACTCTTAAGCATACTCCAGAGCACACAGGCGTGGTACTGAGGATTGCAAAAAGCATCCTGACAGAGAGTGTACTTAGGTAGTCAAACTTTACAACAGACAAGTTGTGCAATCTTCATCTGACTTTTGCGTATTTCAAACCCAAGTGGAAACAGCCCGGGACATGCGGCTCTGCCTGACCCTGCCAGTGCAGTGTGGTTGGACGGAGCTGTCTCCAGATGTGCCCTCCAGCCTCAGCCATTCTGAGCCTCTGTGACATTTTCATATTTATGCACACACAGGTGAGTGAAACAGCAGTGATACACTGGTGGAAACTCCTTTAATGTAAGCTACAAAACCAGAGGCTGGCAACAGTCTTTCCTCAACAGCAGGAAGGTAACTATGGGGTTATAGGTGTCTGTCTTTCTGAAACCTTCTAATAATATTTTATTTTATAGAGTGTTGATTAAGATTAGACATAAGGAAGAAATTTTGATGAAAGTGGTAAGACATTGGCACAAGCTGTTCAAAGAAGCCTGGAATGCCCCACCACTGGAAGTGTTCAAGGACAGGGTGGATGAGGCTTTGAGCAGCCCAGCCGTCTGAAATATGTCCAAACACAGAATAGTAAAAGGTAAAAGGAAACAGTTGTAATTTCAGAAAATATTTTTAAAACTATGGAGATGTAATGAACTTAGGAGATAAAAGAGGGCGGTTCCAAATGGCAAAAGTTGATAAAAAGACATCTCTTCTTCGCAAATGGTAACACTGAGTGAGCAGGCAGAGCAGACGACTGCTGTAAGAGAAGCAGGATCATGACAGAGGCAGCTAAACAATGTATTTTAAAGAAATGCAGTCTGCAAAATCAGTTCATACCATGTCTTGTGAATCTGACAGCAGAGGAAACGCAGCACTAAGAGAAATTATTTTTTCAGTGAAGCAAAGGAAAAGCAATTCAATCTTTGAATCAGCTGCAAGAACCGGAAAAGAAGCAAGATTCTTATTTCCACAAAGCAGGAAATAACTCATATGCCAAAAGTTGTATTCCCATGTTGTAGCACAAGCTTTTATACTGGTCTTATGTTTTTATGCTCTTTGAAGGTGACCAAGTGAATGGTGCATAAAGATCCCTGTGTATGTCTCATAGCCAAGGAGAAAGAATTTCTAATACCTATGTATCTCCTAAGAGCTAAACAAAAGTATGTAGAAGATACAGAATTTCTCTTCGGTTTAGAGAAGGAATTGTACTTCTTTTTAGTCCTGTAGAATTATAAATGAAAATAGTGGGCTGAAAGTAGTTACATATGCTTCAGTTTCAGCAGAAGAAAATGAACCTATTCAATCCATGAATGCTTCCTGAAATATGACTGCTCTGGTTTCTCTTTTTACTGCACTTCAAAGAATAAAACTCCACCACCAGGCTCAAAACTGCAGCTTAAATGTACAAAAGATGTTTTACTGTTGTCTTCTTTGAACATTAGTTGAATTTTTAAACAATACCACACACAGTTCATAATGTTACATTGTGTTTTAGAAGAACACAACTTACATGGCTATCTTAAATCATACCTACTGCAACAGACAATCTGTACATAAACAGATACCCATGCTTTAATGCAAGTACATGTGCTAGTCGAAATCAGGAATGATGGAATGACTGCAGAGGAAACGATTACACACCAGTAAGGTTACAGCCTCCAATCAACATCAAATGCTGTATCTCTTTCCACTCAAGGCTGACAGGTAATCAAGAAATGCAATGCCATCCATGTGCACAGGAAGAGAATAACCTTCCCGAAAAGGCAGACCTCTGCTCCTAGATCCAGCTGTGGTGCATGACATTAATTTCACAGCCCTCTGCTGCAAGTTACCATTCCTCTCTCCCCACAAAACGCCATTTCAAGCTTTCTGCCTAGTGTCTGGTGAAATCACACTCATATGCTAAACTCTGGTCTGCACTAACTGGATTGATTTATCCTAGAAACAAGAAAGGGAGGGCTTGCACAAGCAATTCTGCTGGCAGATCACAGGGAGGAGAATAGTTCCCTAGTAGAAATGGGAGTGAAAAGCCGAGAATAGTGTTTCTTCCACATGTACAGATGTATTTGGAAGATGACCTATACTCAAAGCCTCAGACCAGTCTAAATCACATAAGAGATTTGTATTGCCACAAAAGCTATGGCTAGTGCTGAGTGTTATGGTTTAATCCTTGATAATTACAGCTAGTACAGCTGCTTGTGTAGTTGCAATTATAGTACAATCAAGATGCCCTGTACATAGAATACCTTGGAAAAAGCATCAGAGAAAGTGATATAAACATGTTTGTGTGGATATAACTGAGCCTATATACCCCCCATCCACATATTTAAAAATGCACTGACATCACTACAAGGACAATGTGCATAAACAGATAGAGAAGGCCATAACCCTACCTGGTACATTTCTCACACCCATAAAATAAAGACACATCAAGTGGCAGGATTAAAGCATCTGCACCATGGGTAGGTCCCAGCTCTATAAATATTTGATTTCTGACAAACTCTGCTCAAAGTTTGGTATTGCCACAGCTGCTGAAAAGGAACAGAAGAGTCAAAGGAATAAAGTCTTCCCTGCGGCACAACACTGCTCCTCCCATTCCTGCACCCCTACCAGAAGCAGACATATTATAACTGTTAGCATTACCCTGTGGATTAGCAACTATTGGCACTGGCTGATTATAAATAGCCATGTTAAATCTTCATGTTAAAGTTCACCTGCATACCCATACAGTACAGTTTATACATTAATTTTCACCTAACAATCTGGGATCAAGTCTGTTGATGCACAAATATCCTGTTCCAGAAATACATTTTGGCACCAGTGTGAATGGATGGACACAAAGCAGATGGTATTAGATGAGCAGAGACGTGAGAGAACATTAACTGCTATATTTACACTTGCTCCCACTGACTCCATGGACCCATAAAAAAGCAGCTGTCTTTCCCAGACTCAAATGTTACCAAGCTGTTGCATATTACCCTTAGAACTCTGGGGCTGCTTCTGGGGAAAGCAGAGGCATTTTTAGAGGAAACTGGGAGAGGAAGGCAGTGTATTCAGTACTAGAAGAATGAGAAGAGCCAGAGATAGAATCATATAATCATCAAGGTTGGAAAAGAACTCCAAGATCATTGAATTCACTGATCATTGAGATATCCCCACCCTGACAATGTAGTATTTACTTGCCCTAAGTGTGCCTCTTGGTAGCCTGCAAATTCTCTGGCTGTACTCCCAACAGCAAAGCTGTCCTCTGTCACACTGATGTTTAGTTCTCTTTTTTCTGTATTCTATGCTCTTTGGATAATAGCTGAACCCTAGGTCACTGGGTGCCTGTTTCCCCTATGGCACAGAGATCATGTAATATCCTCTCCACAGCCAATCAATGGCAGACGCTTATTACAAAATGTCAGAGCAAAAGTTTCCTAACATGCTTTAAATGCCATGCAGCGAAAAGCCCGGTTTTGAGTACGCAACAGAACAGTAAGAAGTGTTTTATGTAATTATCCTTCCTTGGCATTTTTGGACTAAGCAAACTAAGGAACCATCAGCCTGTGCTCATAGCAGCAGAACTTCATACAGAAATTAAAATACACTCAGATACTCTCTCAGCTGCACAGGACTATGTGGTGACAAGAAAAACCCTGCATACTGGACTGAAGAAAAAAGGGCATGTGAAATGGCAGCTTTGCAATCTGGCCCACTAACTCCTACATGGCTCAGATTTGGGTCTGAAGGCCAGGACATTTTTTGAAGGACTCTTACCTCACTCACATGAGGTCAAGGTCATTGTTTAGCATATACATCTGTAAGGAATTTCACATCCCAAAGAGATGTTGCTTCAAACAGCTTTAAGGTCTTAGAGGAAATATATTTTTAGTCAGTGCTACACTGCCACAGAAGCAGAGGAACACAAGTGACAATGAAAGCTGGGGAGAATCTGGCTTCAGTAGACCTATCATCTGAAGAGTCAAATTTCCCAGCACTACTAGGAGAAAGCTGGAGAAAGGCAAGTCCACTACTGTACAGTGTGAAAGGCACTGTCCACCTGTCGGCTTTCCAATTTTCAGTGCTGGAAGAAACTGATTAGATCACTCTGATAAGTTACTTTCTTCTTCTGTCCAAGCTGGAGAAAACATGATATAGAACAAAACCATCCAAGCAGAAAGAGAATTAGGTCCCTTTCATTCAGTTGCTAGTGGAATTAATTGCAACAAAAGCAAGGATTTATTTTTTTAAATATGATTTCTCAATTTTGTAATGTCCCTTCAGGATTTACAAAATAAATTGGTCTATAAATCAGCACACATTCTTTCAACTAATCCTTCCTAAAAGTATTAATTTCTTATAAGAATAAAGCTAGATTTAAAATGTGACAGAGATAAATGAGAAAAAGCAAAAGATTTCTCCAAAGTCCCAGGCTGTGCACGTGCGCTGCAAACTCTCTCTTTGCTAACATAACAGCTGCATGCTGAAGCTTGCCAAAGCTTTAGAGGGAAAACCATAAGCAGCTGCAAAACCAGTAGAAAATAAATCTCTGCATTTTTATATGAAGACAACCAATTATTTTAAATTTTGGATCAAGTAGTTTGTGTGAAAAAAAAGGAAAAGGATTTTTGGTTTTGTTTTTTTTTGAGGATGAGACAGTTATTAATTTTGTTTCTTTACATCTAGAAGTTCCAAAACTTCATGGCTTTATTTTGTTTTCTGTCTAGCCTTCCCCATTAGCCTATACTATTTTTATTTCCACTGCAAATGTTACTTCTTGTGGTCCCCATCATTATGAGAAGCACAGAAATAGGAGCATCATTTACCATTGTTAGCCTTACATAAACTTTCTCTCTTGGATGTAAAACATAGTGGGGCATGTAACTTGGTTCTAATGTTGCATCACAATTACTGATATGAAGTGAACTGGGCTACAAACCCCATGGAATTTAGGGTTTTCTTAGTCACCGCCAGATGATGTTTGGTTTTTACTGTAGCAATTACCACACCAACTTCAAGCTAATCAGGCAAGTGGAGTAGCACATATGTTTCTGCACCAAGTGTTTTTAAACTGCTATAGAAAAGACATTTATTTAAGCACATACATACATGGGCAATTGGGAAACACAGGATAACCTAAAACAAACAAGGCTCTGCAAGCTGCTGTGTCGATTTACAGCATGCTAGCTGTATACTAAAGCTAGAGATGTGTGTAGAAGCTAATGCTTGGCAGCCCAAAGGAGAACATATGATGCAACTTCTAAAAACTTCCCAGCCTTGCCAAAAAGTGTGGCACAAAGCTGACACCCTTTCAACGACCCACACCCCAGTGGCCATTTCACACTCGCACACACACAGCCTGCTGTCACAGCAGGACTTGCTCCCGGCCTGGAAGTGATGTCAGTCTAAGCCTTTGTTGCGATTTTTGCAGTCCTCATACTGCTAGGTTTCTTTGCACTCTTGGGAAACTGTTTTACCTGACCAGCATAAATAATACTGCTGTATCTTCCCCTGAAAAGGAATGAAGTGACACACTGCTGCTGCTGTGGTATTCAGCAACTTAACATCTACATGCACCTCTTAGAGCATTTCAGCAATAAAAATGAAAAGAATAAAAAAAGCCCTGAACAAGGCACTACACATGGTCTGATATCTTATAAAAGAAGGAGGCAGGAGGGGATGCACCACCACAAATCTAAACAGAGAAATATATGGATTTATTTTGTTGATCATGAAGTGAGTGAATTATACCTAATTCCACAGAGAATAAATAAGGTCAGCTAAGTGGCAACACCATCCCTCTCTAACACTGAATAACCTCTCTCTAAAGTAAGCTGATAAAGTATGGTGCATGTCAGCTGTAAGAACCAAGCACACTATGCATTTATGTCCTTGATTGGCTTACCCAGATGTGGCTTACCCAGATGTGTAATGTTCTGGTCATTTGCATGGCTGTTGCTCTCAATTAGATGCTCTTTGGTGGTATTCTCTGCAATATAATTTATGAAGCGTCCTATCTCACCAAAACACTCTGTTACTGTATTTCAATCCTATTATGCCTGAAAGAAAGGGAAATGCTAGCATATGTGAAAGAGAAGCACTGGGTTTAGGTCATTATTACAGGGTAACACACTCCGCTGGATTCTAAGCTGACAAATGTCTCCTTTCTTCTCCTTCTCTTCTCCCTTTAGCCATGAAGTATTGTAGCACACCCTAAAACAGAAAGGTGACTTTCAAGTGCTGCATCATCCAACTCAGAAAATGAATAATATAGTCTCCTATTACCAGCTTAGCTTTCCAGTTCAAATGATCCCTTCACCATAAACTAGCATTTTTCCTATTATTCATTATTATTGAACCATTCACCACAGTAACTGAAATCTTCTTTCTCCTATTTTTAAACACTACCCATGACATTTTTTCTTCTCACTCCAATCAGTCCTTCTCCCTTAAACCCACGCAACACACCTTCTGTCAGGATTGACCTCCAGCCTGTACTATGTCACATATACTACAGTAGGAGATAAAGTCACCATGCAGTCTTGCTTACAATTTCTCCAGGAAAAGCAATATTACTGCAAAAATAGTTATTTGTTTCCCAGCTGCAGCAGCAGGTAAAATCTGCAAGCCAGAATCCCCTTCAGAGCCTGGCTGGAGATGTCTGTTTCTTGCTTGTGTTTCTTGTCTTTTTTCTCCCCTCAACTCCCATGCCCTTTATAAGAGAAAAATAGCAGGCTAAAATTATTTCAATTTTAGAAGCAACATGGTGGAAAGCTAAAGAGAATAAGGAACTAAACTGGAAACATAAGAAGAGAGGAGGAGAAAATAGTATATCTCCCCAAAAACTGAAGTGTAAGCAAGCATTTACAATAAATAAAACAAATGTAACTGGTGTGATGCGTTATCAAGGCTATCACACAAGAATCAACATAAAGAAATTATTTGCGTTTCCCTCACACTCTCCATAACTCTCAGTGTAATAGCAATACAGTTATCTGCAGGATTCAGCACTGGCAAGACACGAGAGACACTAGATATTAGTGTTGTAGGTCAATGCATCTTTGAATTTTAATTCAATGAAAATCTCTTTGTCCAAATTTAGGTACCTGTTCAGAGTCTGTTTGAGGCCAGTTATAAGACAACCTTCTCATATCTTACACCAAAATGCTATAGAAAACACAACACACAGGTAAAACTGACATGAGAAATTATAAAGCAGCACCAGAGATCACCTGCTCTCTTTTCAAACTGACTGTCAGGAAAAGTATGTTAAAACTACTGTGGAAAGGTGCTTTACAAAGAGGCCATAAAGAAACAAGCCAACTGCTTCTGGTTAATACTCTACTTGCTGAGGGAGAAATTGCAGATTAATTTTGCTTTTGTCTCCAAACCGTTACATTTATATCTAAAAAGAAAATCTACCAAACCGTGAAAGCTAAGAAATGGTCTATCATCTTCATTTCTTGCAATGTTTATAGTTAGTCATGTCACAGAAACCAGTACACAGGTGTAAACTGGGTTTGTAAAAATCTCCCTTAGCAAATGCTACACCAGCAGGGCACAGTATGATGTCATTTTGAAACTGCTGGGATATGTTGTCAAGCATGCAATGTTGTCACAGTGTAAGACATGGCCACCTCCTGTGTGCACATCCATTCCTCAAGATACCAAACTCAAACACTACCTGACATATGATTTGAAGTAAGATGTGGGGCAGAGGGACCATGACATAGAATGGATGCATTACAGAACAGAAATACATGATATCTTTTAATGAGAGGTATTTGGTTGTATGTTCACAATTACATGCAATTCATATGGTCCAAACAGCCCAATACACCGTAACTCAAAAGAATGAGGTAGAGGAGATTAAAGGACAATTTGGCACTGCTATTAACACTTTGAAACTAGATAGGTTGAAGAGATGTCTTCATTAGGTGATCCTTTGAAAACTTTATGAAAAAAAGGAGTTTGAAAAAGTAGCTGCTTAAATTCTCTCTTTGCTTCCTGGCAGTTAAAACTGGAATGAGAATAAATACCTCTCTGCATGAGGTATGAGGATTAATTTGTTTGTGTATATAAATGGGTATTTAAGTATCAACTACTATTTTATTTTTAACACCTTACTGGGACTACTGCATTTCTACCACAGTTCTGCTTTTGGCAAGAGATTAGGATTCAGTTAAAATGGGAACAGGTGCTTAGAAGATGATACGGCTGTAATAAAAGTGCTAAACATGAAGATAAAGGAAAAAAAAAATTATATACAGCATTCATTCATATCCTATGAAATAGCCAGAAAAAAACGTAAAATCACAACACCTAAGGGATATTTAGGAAAGTGTCTTTGCTTACTGTGATTCATTCCCAGGGGGACTGAGTCTGAACAGGGCTGTCCTTTGGTCTCAGGTTATTCCATTCTTGTACAATCTTATGATGCCTATTAAAAGGCCAGGCATTCAATAAACACTGCTTAATACTGGTTGGGTAATAAAACATTTTCAAAGCCTCTAAAGGCTGTAGGAGTTTAAGGCCACTCTCAGTGATATTTGAGTTCCTAAATTACATCAGGTATTTTTACAGTGCGGATTTCTGGCCTCTAGATCCTTACAGCCATCACTAGGTCAAACTGATCTTTATTTCTAGGGATTGAGCACATTCTTTTGCCAGCTGCAATCAGAACAAAAGCTAAACCCATCCATTTCAAGGCTCGAATTCAAGAAAACAGATGTTTTCTTGGTAAAAAGAACAGTTACTGACCATGAAGCTTCATAAGAAAATATAGTATTTATCATTTTTAGAATATTTTTCTCTCAACAATAAGATAATTGAAGATAAAAGCTTTCAGGTGTTTTGGGTTTTTTTGAAAGCAGACTGTGCTCAAACACCAATTCTGCAAGTTAAACTTCTTTGCATCAAGATACACTATAAATTTCCTACAATAGTACAAGTAAATAAAGCAAAGACTTTTAAAAGAAATGATTTATGAGGGAGTAGGTGTTGCAAGGTGTTTATTATTACTTTGTTTATTGTCATATTCCATGATGGTTTCTTAAAGTAGGACGTGATGTACAAAATTAATAAGATTTAACTATGGAGATACCAGGAAGACTCTACATGGGCAGCATGAGTCCTCAGCTCTGGGAACTCTCAGCACAATTGAATCTCAAAAGTCAAAAGTTAGACTGAGAGTATCAAAAGAAATTAAAATGGTTCTCTAGACTATACTGAAGTCCCTTATATCTTTCCCTATGAAAAAGTGTGCCTGTAGAACAACTGATGGAAGAAATGCAGTAATGTAATTTCTTCATTCTGGATGTTTATTTTCCTGGTATTATATGATTCTTGCATTTTAAGAAGGTTTTGTACAGTTAACTTTGACTTCTGCACATTTAAATTGCTTCCTGTCTAAGTATCTGATCAGTAGTCACCCATGAGAGAAAAGTCTATTAAATTAGCAATACAGTAAGGAAGGTTTTAAAACAAGTGACAACAGAGAATTATCTCTTTGAAAACAATACTGAAGAAAACAATTTTGACCTGAGACAATGTCCATGTCCTTTTGATTCTAATGATTTCATCAACAAGAACATGGTTATTCAAAAGCTGAACTTAGGCCTGTATCATTGATTCTGTACACATATTGTAACAGCTCTATTGTCCAAGGAAGGCAATTATGCATGGGGTGAAGTGCTTATGTGAGTCATATCTAGACTTATAAATGGCTTATGGATACCCCTGATAGGCATTAGACAACTTTAAATACTTACTCTCTATCAGGACAGAATTGGAAAAGTTTGATGAATGCATCAATTAATAATAATTTCTGAGGGCACTGTAAGAAAATGAACTGGCCTTCCAAAAGGAAGGGTTGTACAAAAAACCAAAGAAATTTTAAGATGGAGCTTAACTAATTGATGACACATGATGTTATCTGCAATAGCAGAGGACTAACTTTAATGAAACACAAGAATTCCACATGGTCCTAGCTATAAACTACAATAATTACTGCAAGTCTATGGGGTAAAAACTAATCACAAAAGTTAGGACAAACATCTGACAGCATAGGATCCAGAGCTAAAACCTTTCTGAAAGAGTCTTTTCACCAGATTGTTATCCCAGCATGTCAAAAGAACAACAACAGTAGGAAACGCAAGTTAAACTCTCAAGCAGAGGTCAGACTGATCACACTCTCTGGTATCAGGAGAGTAACCTCCGCTGCAGGGGCAGGACTGACCTTTTGAAACAATGACTTTTTTATACCATAACACCACCAGAAGATTCTGAATCTCAGAACCCTGATATCCTTCTTCTCAATAAATCACAACTATTCAAAAACAGGAAAAAAATATGTACTTCATAATCCGAAGTCAAACAGTCATTGCGAGCATATCCTTTTTTCCTCACCAAATGAAATATCAAAGATTATACGAGAACCTTAGTAGCCTTCACTAATGTATTTCACCAGAGGAGTATGCATTTCTTTGGTGAATGGTTAAACAACAAGCAAATGGTCTTGCAAACTTCCTCCCCACTGAGTTGGCACAACTGTATAGTCACTGGATAATGCTGAAGAAGCAGAAGTGACAAGGTTACTTGAACAAGAGGCCAGAAGAGATGGAAGGGTCTCTTAAACCAGACCAGATTGCTGCTGAACATAAAACTACAACCCTCAACAACACAGCAATGGGAGCTAATGTACAGATCATTAAAACAGTCAAAATAAAGGTGTAGGAAATGTCATGTTAAATAATACTGAATGGACACGGTATTAATGTCTGCAAATACACTATGAAAGCAGTGTGTTCCATAGAGAGCTTTTCATGGTATTCAGCCTTATACAGAGAAGTCACATAAGCAGTACAGAAGGCAGGTTTCTCTACCATATCATATTCTGTAACTTTTGGAAGTTATTTTCATGTCTGATTTATCATGGAAAATATAGGTAAATTATTCCATTTGTCTTCCCAGACCTTCAAGTAACACTGTCTAGAAACCCCACAACTTTGCTCTCTCCAAAGATCTCTGTTACTTCTTCTAAACTTTGAGGAAGAGTTCACATCCTTAAAGATGTGAAATGTAAAAAAAGTAAAGCAGGCAAACAGAAAAACCTCAAGCATTTACACACATTTAAACACAACCACCAAACCAATTTCCCCAAAAAACCCTCAGAGTGCAGAGTCCACACAAAGTGGAGCGCAGGTTCATCCATTGAACACTCTCTCCTCTTATTTACCTACTTAATTTCAAATAGGAACATATCAGCTCTGAAAACCAGGGATGTGCGTGTATCTAATACCTCAGCATATGCTTGCACTGTGATGGAACCAAAGGGTTCAACAAGAAAGAAATTACTGTGAGCAACAGCCATCTCCCTTCACAGCCATTTTATGCAGTTCATAAACAAACCATTCCATAAGTACTCATATTCTACAGCCTCTCTTTTCTGTCCACTTTTGCCATGCTTTGATTTAAATTTGAAATAATCTCCTTGGATCATGTACTGTGCTTTTAATTTTTCAGCCAAGAGCTATGCACAGCTTTTATCTGTTACTATTAACAGATTGCCCAAGGACACACACAATGAGTCATGGAAAGAGTAAGGATTTCCTGGCTCTTTATCTAATGCTCAGACAAGGCCTCTCATGTTTCCAGTTTCCGGGAACAGGCAGGTGGGGGGAAGAGAAAGAAAAGAAAAAAATATGGAGACTTTTTTAGATAAACAAAATAGGCAACCAGAAAAAAACCCACACAAGCTCTTCTGCTTCTCACTTTCAGATAACTGATGTA
>WEIV01021070.1:54214-78419 GCA_013390005.1 Calyptomena viridis
ACAGTAATCACAGAATCTGCTCAAGAGCTTATATGCTTTCCAAAAAATGCAGTGGATAGAACAGAGGAAAAATATTAATCAACTGCAAAAAGATACAAAAAAATTGCTGTTTCTTAAAGCATAAACAAAATAACAAGTTTGCTCAACAAGCCTGGAAACACAGGAGAAAAGAATTTACATGCTTTCAGGGCAAGGGAATTTGGGAACTATGCTCCCAAATGGGAGGGTATGTAGCAGTATTAGCATATGCTTACCACAGAACTGTGAAAAAATCTGGTTATGCAAATGCAAGAAGGTGACGTGAAAGACTCTGTGTATTATGATGGTCTATTTAACTTAGGAAGCTGATTCCTTCAAAACCACCTATAATTCACCAGAAATGAGGAACATTCAAGAGACAAATAAAGATCATGCAGAAGCAATGCATCAGCAGCCTGAAAACAATTAATATCCATCCTAATAATGCCAACTATTCCAAAAGGCAATACAACAGTTTACAAGACCCATAAGGTCACAAAAGAACAGGAAAATATTATTTCATCCCCACAATAGTATGCCTCCCATCATATTTTGAAAAGGGACCCAAGCAAAAACAAGTTGTACTCATTTATTACTGCAAAGCACAGCTCACATGTGGGCTTTGGCAGCACCCTGGGTAACTGGCTAAAATGAGACCCATTTCAAAATGAAACAGATGTTAAACCACTGGTGCAAGTCAAAGACATTAACTGCACTGAACATGTATACTTAGGGACTACTTGTCCCAGTGGGCTGTGATAACGAGATTATTTAGAGACTACTGTTGAACCAATATTTGCACTCCCAACCTAACCATCATTGAAGACATCTTGAGCAACATCTAACAGGTACAGTCAACCCTACACTGCAGAAATGGAGATGGCTTCTTTGGGTCCCTACTCACCCTAATTAAACAATTAACTGCAATGACAGACACCACCATGAACAGCAAACTATTTCAGCAGAGGATGGGAACCAAGTGAGCCAGGAGGTTTTTTCCAGATTCTTGACACAAACAAGTAGCACAGCATTAGCCTGCACATTGCCAGAGGCCCTGCTGACTAAGGACACTGAAAAGCCAAGGTACTCAATGACCTCTTCGACTCAGCCTTTACTGATATGATAAGCCTGCAGGAATCCAAGGGCCCTGAGACAAGCAGGCAACTCTGTAAAAAAACTTACTTTTGGTGAAGGAGAACCAGGTAATGAAACACTTTGGCATACCTCGGAGGTTATTTAAAACCCAAATGGCCATGGTCCCAGGCAACCTGCTCTAGCTGACTGTGCTGGAGGGCGTTGGACTAAATGATGTCAAGAGGTCACTTCCAACCTCAGTGACTGTGACTCTGTAATGTACTTCTGTTGCATGCATTTTTTTAAGTGAACCAGCTAACAAAGATTGATAAGGTATCCTTGAAGACAAATGGTTCCAATGTTCTGTAAAACTACAAAATGGACTTTTTCTACTCTGCTCTTTTTGAGTTTAGATGCAGTGCAAATTTCACATTCTCTCTTCATTTTGCTGCCTAATTTTTCCTTTTATATACCAACTTCCTTCATTCACTTGAAAGATACTTTAGTCAAATATGGACAGAAAATACTTCTGAATTAAACTTTATCTTGTAGTTTTGGTTGACTTGCCCTCTCTTCTCCTCTCCTCCTCCTTTGCAAACTCTATTCTTTATATTACAATATAGTATGAATCTATCCTTCAGCTCACGGCTCCATACAATCCACATTATTCTCTTCAAGCTTCTTTTTCCCTCTCTCTTTTTCTTTGTCTGTTTTCTAGGCATTGAATACTTTCCAGTTGCAGATGAAAATAACAATTAGATATTATTATTACAAGAACATTTCTTGTACTGATAAAAATCATATTAGTCAAAACAAAGCTGACACAATTTTTTTAATAATGAGATTTTTATGTTCATTTTTAACTTCTTTTTAGGAAACATTAATGATCTTCAAGAAGAATCAATTTTCCAGACTCTCTCAATTCTTTTTCTTATTTTTTTAATCCAATCTTACCATCAAGGACAAGTATATATGAACAAAGTCTGCACTGGAGCAACCTTGAGGTATCATTCCGGATTATTGAAGTATAATTATTATAGCACATTGGTCTGCTCTAAGATTTCTAAGAATACTATCTAAAATTTCTTCCTTAGGGCAAGGCCACTAAAAATATATGCTGTTGAAACATGGTAAATTACCTGCATTATAAAAAAATAATAAAATTTAGCACTTCACAAAGTTCAATGAACAAAAAATAGCATAAATTAGTAGAAATGTAGAAAGATGATAATCAAGAACAAGTTAGAAATGCACAAGATGCAAAACTGAGGATAAGAGCATGACCTTAAGGTCTGAATGAAATAGCATGAAGTTGTTCAAAATTTTATCAGCTCTATAAGATAAATATTGAGCAGTACCAAAGACTGCAACCAGTCACTTAACGTTTCTGCAAGAAAACCTTTAATACAATTGTACTATGTTAGTGAAAAAAAGAAAACTAAAAAATCATCTGCCTCAAACTTTAAAAACAATCATTATTCTGGACTTCTCACATTAAACCCCTTACTGCCTGACACACAATATAAACAGATATTTTTTATTCACTTTGAATATTTGACACATCATTTCACTCACTGAATTTAAGCATTTTATACAAAATCCTATTGTACTGCATATACAAATAAACTTAAAAACGAAAAAAATGCTCGAAAGGGATTTTGATCCCCAAGCCACTCAATTTCCTTAGTTAGCAAAATTAAATGAGCATGGTTGTTGGTATGTGCAAGGATTACTTTTATGATGTGACTGATCATACCTACCTTTAACTATTTAAAATAATACCTTTTTCCCTTAGCTCGCTTTTTAAAACAGACTTTGTAGTCTTTAAATCTCACAGATCATTCCAAAAACTTCATTTTTTCACATTACACACATTTTATGCACAGTCATAGATATATGTCCACTGTGTGTCACATAGAGTCCAACTGAAGAAAAAAAATGCTTTGCACTTCTCCTTTTCTTCTGTCTCTGGCTGCTCTTCTCTTCCTAACTATAAAACACAAACAAAGCCTGAAAGACAGAAAGACTGAAAGAAAGAAGGCAAGAAAAGCACAGACCTTGAACATCAGGAGCAAAATTAAATTAGTTAACTCCTAGAAGCATGAAGCATTAATGAAATGGAAATAGAGAATTTTCCCCTTATGAGGAACATTTATTCAGTGTTAATTAAATTCTTTTATTAAAAATCTATACTTACCCAAGTGTAAAAATATTACATCATATCAATAACTGCAAAGTGTAAGCAAGTACTACACTATAAGCATCTTTTCCACATCTAGTGGAGTGAAGCTTTTAAATCATTTAGACTGATTGAAGTCTTGAAAGAAAGGACAAAAAAAACCCAACAGAAAACCCTCTGTATGAACCAGCAGCCACAGTTATTAATTCACTTGTCTAACAAATAGCTATCAGAGATTAGCTTCAAGCATTTGCTTGCAAAGTTCAGATGCAATAATGTTAATGAGGAATTTTCAGAGAGCCTGCAATAATTTTTTTACTCTACAATATATCCAGCTGGCTGGTTTATTCATTTGCAGGACAGTTCTGCACCACTGAAGCCGAGGAGAGTTTTTATATTAACATCAATATGTTCTGGTCCCTGCCTACAATTTTGAGCTATCACCACAAACACTTCAGGTGCATTTCTATAATACCACACAAACTAATTACTTCTGTGATACCACACAAACTGCTATAACTACTAAGGGACCATCACTAGCATTTTTAAGCTTATAAGATGAGAAACAAGCTCCTAAGTCTTCAAGTGGACACCGCAAATGATTGCCTAACTTTCAAAACCGCTCAATACTTGTTCACTTGAATGTGAACACTAGGTAATCTAAACTAGAGGAAATTTTTTCTGGAATGGCTAAAAATGGGCTGGCAAGTCACTTCTGCATAAACAGAGCAGCACGTGAGATTAACAGAGCAGCACGTCTCTACACGAAATTCTTTTTTTCTGTGACTTGTATCTCCTTCAAGATGATTACTTTGTTGTAAAGAAGTATTATGGGTTCTTTTGAGAATTATTTTGGAAGATTTCATCAGGCATTCAGCTGCATTGTAAATTATCTGAATGCAAGTTGGGAAAGGAGCATAATCCAACAGTGACACTGCATTTTAATAAGTATCAGTACTTTAACCAGTATTAGTACTGTTGAAAGGAATCCCACTTGACTTCTTCATTGCTTTGCACCAGGAATTCACACTTTGCCTTTGCAGGAAAGGCTGAAATAAAACAATTAGCTAGTAAGTGTCACCAGGGTTTTCTTCAGCTTCTGAGCTACATCTAAAAATATGTAAACAGTGTCTCACTTCTGACAGTTCATTTTAACCAAATTACAGGAGAACAATCATTTCCAGGTGGAATTGGAGCTCCGCTTCATCTAAATCTGGTGTTGTGGATACAACATTGTTGAATGCTAGAGCCCTCAGAAGACGATCCAAATACAAGGCAAATGGGAGAAGGGTCTTCTTCCAAATGCCTCCTACGGAAGTGGCTTAAAAAAATGTAGAATAAGACTCAGTAGCTCTTTCAAAATTGGTCTTAGCATTAAGCCATATAGCTCACCATTCTTATTCACATACATTAAAATTCTCTTTTGTTTCAAATCTTATCATATTTTTGCCTCACCAGAATCCTGGCTCCTTCTAGGAGAGTTCATTCAGTACACTGCTGGAGCAGTGGAGTACTTCTCAAATTCCAATTCTCCATTAGCATCAGCATTTTAGCAGAGAAAACTTTATCTGAAATTAGTACTTATTTTATGTTTAAATTTCAGTCCCTGAGGATTTACTAGCTATGTGTGATGTCACTTGGTTTTCATTTTGCTTGCTCTTGAATTTTTAAAAAAACTCTAGGTTGAACATTTCAAACAGAAAAAAATTCTTAATCTCCTTCAGTGGTACCAGGATTAGGTCCAGATTTTAGGAAGAATACTACATGAGAGGGAAAATTGTGTAGAAAACAAAGAGTAGAAGAGGTGAGTAAAAGCTTACAGAACAGAATATAGTATGTTTTAATGACAGTATTTAGTCATATTCTACATTTTACCTTAAAAAAGAAAAAGCAGTCACTTAATGGAATATATCCCCAGGATAATCATGCAGAATAGACACTTCTGATTAATTTAACTAGTCAATGGCTACTGCTCTATAAAAATACAGCTGAAAATGCATTTCCTTTCTATGGAAGCAGAGAATCCAAACTGAAATATGAAGGTTTCTGTGTGGTTTTTGTTGTTTCTTTTTTTTAAATTTAAGAAGTAAAGTTGATTCTACTTTGTTACAAAGTAGGATATAAAGCCCTGTTGTTCCCCTCCCAGACTCAGTTTTTTCACCTTACCTGAAAAGAGGCAAATACAATTAGGCAACTGTAAGCATTAAAAGTTAGTTTCTAATCAGTGAAAAGGTGTAAGAGCTATAGGGCTGTCCACTCGCAAATGATACACAAAGTAAATTCATATCTAATAGAAATGAGAAAGTAACATTGAAACTCATCAGTGCAGAAAACAAAGTGATTAACAAACAGGAAAACAAGACGGTCCTAGAATTTAATTTCTGAAAATCTGGCAAATGATAAATGGAATAGACATTGTATGAAAACACGAAATACAGAGCAAGCAGCAAGCTCTCCAGTGAGTTGAATAAGAAATGTGTTAGCTAGTTAACCACCATTACACAATAATAACCATTTATTTTTTTATAAAAATAGAAAATGTATCAAAGACTGGAGCATCAACAGCAAGAAAAAACTCTATCTAAAACTGAATTATGCAGGCATTGATAAGAACCAGAAGTATGTCAGTGGTACCAGCCACAGAAAGTGAGAATATCTAAACAGTACAATGTTCGGTAATGTTCAGGTAATATTTAGAAATGCCAGGCACTCTGGAAGAACTTGGAAATGGACTGAGCAGCCAAAATAGTCAGTAAGATTAAAGTAACATCTTCACTTGTATGAGTTTGCAGGCAAGATCCTTTTCCATGTAGAAAACACTTAATACTTTAATATTGTGCTTAATACTTTTGTTATTCTTCTATTTTCCTTATAAAACTCAAGCTCACTAAAAGCAACAGAAGGAAGATAGCTCCCTGATCCCTTTTCATCAATTCACAATGCCACAGTTCACAAAAATAATGAAGACTGGGAACTGATATTTTAAAATTGTCTCTTTCTCTAAATACCATGCTTTTATAACTTACATTAGTGACATGGGCAGAATCACTTCTTATTTTACTTGTCAGGCTACTGGGAGACAGATAAAGAAACATTAACCAGAACCCCTGGCAAAAGTCCAAACAGCAACCACATTCTGCCCACCCAACACTCCCGGTGATCTCCCTCAGCTATGGCATCTTCAGATTCCTGCAAGTTTTTCTACATATTGCTAAATGGTTGCCAGGTTTCACCTTGAAGCATAAGAGCTTTCTGTTGAAGGCTAAACTCTTTCCTTATTTCTGTAGGTTATGTGAACATTTATACACCCTATTGACCTTCTCTTTCTTCTTCCCACAGGAGTAGTCCAAATCTTCTCTTAGGAGCTCTTTAAAACGCATAGGCTGAGATACCTCCTCACATTCCCATGTGTAGAACAGCTTGTTCAATTCAAAAGTAGTGGAGTTATTACAAATAAACATTCACACAACGGCTCTTTTCTACTGGTCAAAGCAGCAAGCAACTTAGAGATGATGGAAATAATCTTGTCCTCTTTATGGCCAGTCAGAACTGTGCTGGTGTATGTCAATGACAACAGAACCAGCTTACCAAAAGGGCAGTTGGTCCATCTTATTATCTCTTACCCTTCCCTTCAGGTCTTTCTCTGACTCTGGGGCAGACAAGTGATGTGACCTGTTTCCCCATGTCATATTTCTGCCCATTCTAGCTTTCCTAAAATCCAAACCTAGCATTTTCTTCCTTAAAAAGCAAGAGTTTTCAAGCTTTACCATTTGTCATCAGTCACCACCCCCAGAACACAGACCTGATTTAAGCACAAAGATTTAGAGCACACTGGTCTCTTTACTGACATCGCAACTGAATGATGGACTTCTACTTTTGAAGGAAGGCAAATTGTATGTGTTTCACTGAAGGCATTACTGACAAATTCACCAAAAGATCCATTCCAGACCAATTTTCAACTGACAATAAAAAGAAGAGAACTTAACAACTCTCTTCCTCTTTGCCCACCATGTACTTTATCATAGTCAAGTCATCGATTCCATTATTATGTTCTGGCTTTGCAGGCTGCTGTATATTTGTCCATTTGTCTCCTTGAAGAGACCATTACCATTTCCAACTCCTTAACACCTAACACTCCTGAGCTGTCTTAAGTGCCTTGGCAAGCTGACCCATCTATTATTAAAATGCTAGAATTTAGTAACATCCTCCTTCAGGATCCCTCAAAATTTTGTAATCTGTAATAACATCGTATCTATTCCAGCCTACAACTGAAATCTAACAGAGTTGTAACCATCCATTTTTAAAGCATTTTTAAACTTTCTAAGAAGCATCTTTATAAATACATCTGTCCTCCTGCAGAGCTTTCTCAACTTCATAGGTAGCTTGAAAGCTTCCATCTAGACTCTTAATGGAAATGAATGATGTTGTAGCTTTCCATAACAACATGCATTCACAAAACACACAGCACAACAACATGAAATTTTAAGATAAATTTCTGTTACGGAATAATTTTTATCCAATGACTCAGTATTATTTTCAAAGCAACAGAGCTCTATGTAGCTGCTAACCCAATTTCTGTGAATTTTTAGCTATGACTTTGAAACTTACAACTAACGTAAGTCAGGCTATTAATTATAATCTGGATAGAGCTAAGACTAACTTACAGATGCCAAGGTTTTGAAGGGAAGCAACCCTATACAAATCATGTCGAACATATATTACAATATTTGGTTGTGCATAGGGCTAAATACACCTTTTGAGCAGAGCTTGTTTCTCAGTCACAAAGGCAACAGCTCAGTTAATAAACTCAAATGGATGTTCTAGAAGTATGTCAGACCTCCCATAAGACTCTTCTTTATGTACATATTCAGATATATAAAACATGGGGTTTTGCCTTTTTGATAACACACTCACAGGGTGGTGCCTGTTGATAAAGAAGACAAACTCTCAGTTTGTGTTTAATACTCCATTACCTACACAACTACTCAACAATTAGGACATAACAGCTACACCTTCAGATTTCAAAATTACCTGGGAAAAGCAGGAAGTTCACAATAGATGAAAACTAGAAAAAAAAAAGAGTAGCACGAATCAGGCATTTTCATTTCTAATTAGTGCTGTCTTCACCCCTTTCTAGTGATTGATACATGGGCTACAGCAGACCATCTGGCTATAGCAGACCATCTAAACTGGATTCCTGCAATTAATTGTATATTCACATTTAAATTGTAAATGACTGTCCTGGTTTCCCATGGCAAGGTTTTGGTAGTAGTAGGCTACAGGGGTAGCTTTTGTAGAAGTTCTGCTAGAACATCTCCTGTGTCCGACAGAAGCAATGCCAGCTGGCTCCAAGGTAGACCCACCACACACCAAGGCAAGCCTATGAACAATGGTGGTAGTGTCTTTGGAATAACAGCTTTAAGAAGGGGAATTAAAACTTGCTGTAGAACAGTAGCCAGAGAGATGAATGAAATTATATGAAAGCAACAACTCTGCAGACACCACAGTCAGTGAAGAAGGGGGAGGAGGTGTTCCAGGTGCTGAAGAGAGATTCCTCTGCAGCCTGTGATGAAGACAGTGGTGAGGCAGGCTGTTCCCCTGCAGCCCCTGAAGGTCCTTGCTAGAGCAGATGGACGCCTGAAGGATGCTGTGACCTCATGGGATGACTGCACTGGAGTGAGCTCAGTGGAGTGATCCCACTGGAGTGGGATCCATGGAGACAGGATCCCATGCAGGAGCAGCTTTGCTGGGAGAACTTGTGACACCATGGGAGACCCCCACTGGAGCCACCTGTTCCTGAAGGACTGCACCCCATGAAAGGGATGTATGCTGAAACACTTCATAAAGAAGTGCAGCCCATGGGACAGACTCATGTTGGAGAAGTTCATGGAAGACTGTCTCCCATGGGAGGGAAACGATGCTAAAGCAGGGGGAAAAGTGTGAGAGTCCGCTGCCTGAGGAGGAAGGAGCAAAAGACAATGTGTGATAAACTGACCATGGCTCCCATTCCTCGAATCCCTGTGCCACTGGGAGGAGGTGGTAGAGAAGTGAGAATGAAGTTAAACATGAGAAGGAGGGAACAGGGGGCAAGTGGTTTTAATATTTGGTTTTACTTCTCATTATCCTGCTCTAATTTGACTGTTAACAAATTCAATTAATTTCCTCAAGTTAAATCGGTTTTGCCCATGACAGCAATTGGTAAATGATCTCTCCCTGTCCTCATCATCAACCCATGAGCTGTTCATTGTATTTTCTCTCCCCTGTCCAGCTGAGGAGGGAAGTGACAAAGCAGTTTTGGTGGGAAGCTGGCATTCAGGTAGGGGTAAAATACTATAATGACATATTTAAGCTGCTTTTCTAAGAAAAATGCTTTGAACTATATTACCAAATGCTTATGTAACAGGTGGCTTTTGCCATATTCTAGGCAAAGGGAATTGCACGCAAATGACTTGTTCTTCCACTAGATCTTCCCTCTCAAGCAGCAGGAGACTGTATTTCCAGAGTAGGCATCTGCCTGTTCCACTACATGTTCACTGCTTCTCATTTGGAGCTCATGGGTTTTTTTGTAATTAAATCTACTTCTGTTTAAAGTATGCCCCAGTTTGCCACTCTCTGATTTCTTCTCTACTGAACTGTCCTGGCAGAAAAAAAGCATTTACCTCTTCTGAAATACTTTTGAAAGACAAATTTCAAAATTCAGTTTAGGGCCAGTGCTGTCGAGGTCCTGATTCTCCACCACCGAACACTGAAATAATCACAAAATTTTGTGCTCAGTTTTCATTTTTCCTATTCATAGCTTCAGTTTAGGTTTGTGCATGATTGATTTCATTCTGTTTCAGGCCAATATAAATGGGCAGCTTCTTTCCATTAGAGGAAATGTAGCCATGACATGTAGGTAACACCTCCACATCAGCATGTCCAAAGCAGCCCCAGACATCACAAAACCATAGGCTAGAAACGAGAACCTGTACTGCAGATATGGACGAGTCATACAGGGACACATAAGGACATATAGGTCATTGTTCAATAAGCTCCTGCATATGTAGAGCTGAACAGTTCTCAGCCAGGAGACACTATGCTTTAATAAAGTTTATGTAGAATCAGTATGTAACATTTTTGGTACAGGTTCAACAAGGACTTAAAAATACTAATCATAATTCAATTAAAAAACTATTACTTCTGAGCTTGAGGACCCAAGAGTTAAAAGAAATGAATAGCCTCAGTGTCCAAGAAATATGCCTGAACAATCCAGAGATACTTTTAAAACATAGCTTTCAGTGAACACAAAGTAAGATGACCTGAGTGACATCATATAAATCAACTTAATATCGTATGATTAAGTAGCATACAAGAAAAACAATAATCTCTTAATTGAACATGGAAATCTCTACAATTCTACAAAGAAATAGTCAGATTTGTCTTTGAAACACTAACTCAACATCATTTGCTCTTGTCAGCACTTGTTCAATACAGTTTTATCATTTTTCAAAATTATTCTGCAGCATTTTAATAGTTTTATTATGGCTCTTAGTAAATGCAGACAAACATTAAAAACTCCCAAATATACGTTAAAACTTCTTTTATTTTAAAGCCAATGGAATATTGATATGCATATTTTACAAAACTACATCTGTTTTCATATTTAAGGCTTGGGTATGTGTTTCCTACTTAAATTGTTTTAAATTGAACTGAAAAACTTACACATAATGATCACAATTAAACCAGAAAATCAATCCTTCTACGTCATCCTGGCAACTTATCTGAGTTAGTCAAAACTGGAAAAAGCACATAGCAGACACTTTCATACTAATCTGCAAAAATCAGAACACCTTTATTTTGAGGGAAATAGGAGCAGCCAAGAGAGGCTGACACTACCTACACTGGGTTTGTTCACAGTAGTTTATATTATCTAGAACCAGTCAGTTAAGGGAAAAAAATTACTGTATTTTAACAGAGACTGAAATGTACTTGCAATGGGTGCTCCATATTACTGCCAATTTTCATTCAAAAATTTCAGAGACGTAAGCAGTAACAAGCTTCAGGGAAATACTTAAAAAAACCTTGTTAAAAAAATTCCTATATTATTTAGGAACACATTCTTTGTCTGTGAAATATTACAGAATATACACATTCAGCTCTATAATTCATTTTGAGGGAGATCCTTAGTAGCCAAACAATGGTGATTTTAAAAATGTTTAAAAAGATAAAAAGCTACTTTACTGCATAAATTGACTTAATAATTTTAACTATTTTAAATTCATTATTTTTTCTGGGATGGTTTAATAAAAGACAAAATATTTTGAAAGCCATTCCTTCACTCTTGATATTTTAATTTCCCATATGACTATTGCATAAATCATTCTGAAGCAGAGTAGACCTCTGTCCTGTCTTTGCTGCCGTTTCACAGGCTGCCGCTCCAAGGGTGTGGAATCCAGCTTAAAAGAATCTGTGTATCTTTCTCCAGCTACAAATGCCCAGAACAAATGAGGAGCTGAGCTGAGCAGATTTTTCTAAACTTTACTCAGCTGTTTGCTTCAAAAATGATTGTCAGTAAACACAGGTGCACCTGCAAGCGTCCTCTGTCTTCAGCCAACTATGTCTTCCAATAAACAATTTTGAAAGTGCTTTTTATATATATAGACACACATAAAAAAAAAAAGTATCAATATTAAAAAACACCAAATATCAAGAAGCACTTTAGTTTGGACTATGCATAGACCTGCGAGACAGCAGTAATTTTACATTTTGCTTTCCATGAATCTTTGGAAACTCATATATTAGAGCCATTAAACTATAATAAATACTGTATTTGTTCATTCTCATGTTTTCTGAGCAACTTGTACTCTATATCATTAAATCTGTTGCAAGCTTTCTGTACCTTATTAAGAGAATTTAAATGACAGAGAACTTAAATTACAGAAAACAGGCTGTTCTATGAGATATTCTCTTTTTCCTCTTTTTTTGAAAGCAAAATGAGTTTTTCTTTTAGAGACACTGATAGGAATTCTTACTGCAATAGTAGAATGAACATTTTTTTTGTTTTTTCTTAAACACTGGCTTCACTTCTGTTAACCAAAGCAGACAATGTGAAAGCTACCAGTGGTACTGGGTGAAGCTCCAAAGACTATCAAGAGTTATTTGAAACAAAATTTTGAAATGGCTCAGAAGTTCTTAATCACAATCTTCTTTCAATTTCATGCAACTGTGAAAGTCAAAATAAAACCATGATCTCTTTAACTCTGAAAAATATTCTTATATTTTTATATATTCTTATATTCTTATGTTACAATCTGTGGCCTTATGAATAGTGCCTTGATAGGGGAAGTAAAATGCCTAGTTTCCCACAATAACAGCAGTGAGAGATAATGTGCTCAACTGCCCCATATATCATCATAAGAATTCAATATCCAGGACATTTTCTGTTCACTGTGCTTGAATTCAGAGAAAGACGAGATAAGGTTAGAAAAACACAGGAGAGATTACTTGTCACTTTAAAGCATCTCCCTGTGTTAACTGGTTTGTGCTGTAGGCTCTAAAATATAAAAAAAAACCCCTCCCAGACCGTGCTGAGTATTAGTAGCTGAGCAGTTCTGTGATAAAATACACGATAACTCAAGTGGGTGCTTGCTACAAGTGTTTGCAAGTATTAAGAATAATACACTAAGTAAAGCTCAACTATTCTTAAAGCAAAGGGCTGACAGCTCAGGTGGGTGGAGGGCCATACAGATTAAGAGTGTAATAAGGTAACACAGTTTTCTGAGCAGTGTAATGGAGCTGAAGACAAAGCGGCCAAACAATGCTCAGAGCAAAACCAATCTAAAACAAAATTAATCTTCTAGTAGCAAACTCCCCCTTCTGACTGTTTTTTCATTGCTCCAGGGTAAGCATCAAGTGTCTCAGTCAACCCTATTTCCTTGACCTGAGACACCCTCAGTATGGGTGAGGGATTATAAACCTGGAATGGTGAAAGTCAGGCTGAAAAAACATGTTCTCCAGTAAACCTGGGGGCAGCCGTCAACCAGCAAGAACTGGTCTATCCACTTTGGTCCCTCAGTTTCCAGGCTCAAGCTTCCTAAGATTTAACTCTCTACAGTCTACCAGAAGAATGTCAATGTAATTGCACAGGTGAAATGAGAGATGAGCCAAAGACAATCTAATAACTAAGATCAACAGTCTGGGAAACTTAAAAGCTAGCTGCAGTGAGCACTTTAAACTCAGCAGAGAGCTATGTAACATACTCTTCTGCTGCTCCTCTCTTCCAGGCTCTTCCAGCAACATAAATCACACTGAAAGATCTTTACAGGGTCAAAACAGAATTGAAAAGTGATTTCAAATATTATGTTACTAAGCAGTAGCACACCATTGGAAAATAAAACGTAATTTATGTCTCAGCACAGATAAGGAGTCTGCAAAGCTAGTCCCAGAGAGCACTTCTAGTGCACAAGGCAGAACAGAGTTTATTACAGATTATTAGCAACTAAGCACATTACCTTTGTGTGCTTTTTACAGCCTAAATATCATCCAATGCATATGTATACCAACTAAAATTTTGGCTTGTCAACACTGCAGTGTTGTAATAAAAATGGGAGATGGGGTAAATATATTCTTAAAAAACACGGATGTGGGCAAGACCATTTTCAGATACCTACTCTGAAACAACGGGCTTTTTAAAAGCTATACTGACATGATATCAGGTGTTAAACTGTAAATTTCAGGTAACTACATATATAGCTGCAAGTTCTGTATCCAAATAAAGAAAAGTATTAGTAGAAAGTAGTGATCTATTTAGCTCCCCACTACACATCCAATTGTGGAAACATTTATGAATGAAGAAAACTCTGGCCCTTTCTGGGGTCGTTTTTCCTTCTAACTCCTCCAGCATTCAGTTGTGAGAGTCTGGCCCCTGTTAAACAAGACTGCTACATTTCATACCAGGAAACTCTGCAATTATATTCCGTTCAAATAGTTTTACTGTAATATAGAATTACAATACTTTGATTTTTTTTCTAGACTACTGCCATATATATGTCTACCACAAAATAAAACAAAACTAGTTTTTGTCATTTTGCCATTACTCCACTAAGATACATCAAATATCAGTTTTTAATTAGTGCCCTTTTATTTTTCCCTGTTTGACTCACAATCTTCACTATTTTGGATGAAGAGGGATCTTACATTCAGGAAATAGCACAATTTAATATCATTATTCAAGCTCTCTGCAGATCTTGCCAACTTTTCCCAAGAAAAACACAGAAAATCTAGGACTTGTAATTCTAATATTTGCAGTACAGAAAGTTAACATGAGTAGAAAGAAACAAGACAGAAAAAAAAAGTAAGGCTGACACACCATTGTAAAGCATCAGTGAAAAGCTTGGGCAAACTTTCTTTCTGTTTCATGGATTCGCTAACTGAGACCCAAACAAGGTTTGCGAGGATAAAAATGAACAAAATAGTCTTTTTCTAGATAGTGTTTGCCCTCTAGGACAAACACTCGGTAATATTGACAGTCTGGCAATAAGAATGACTGCTGGAGTCACAGAATTTTATCAAAAAAGCCATTTTCCTTTTCTCCCACTTGGCAAAATACATTTTCTTAGCAGAGCAGGTTTCAGAACTTGGGCTTTTCAAAAACAAAGAATTTTTATCTTCTGTGTTGCTATAAAAACATAGACACTGGGCATCAGCTCAAAATATAGTATCTGCAGCCTGAAATCATGTTTGCAAACAAGACTGGACATTGCCACATCACCAGCTTTGGCACACAGGTGTGCAAGCCACAATCTGTGCAGGCTAATGCTGGAAGATACCACTCCCTACAGTACTTCAGTTTAGCAAAGCACTGCAGTGTTTGCTTTCAACTCTCCCACAGAAACCTGGGGCTGAAAGGCTATGGTCAGAGGCTGACATAACCCTGTGCCTGGCTCAATTCCAGGCCCTGCATCATGTCCCTCTAGGACAACAGTTCCTTTACAGAGACAGCCCCACAAAGCTAAAATGACCCAGGAGCAATCGAGCACAACTGTAGAAAATTCTGATGTTTTCTGAACTCCAAGAAAAAGCCCTTCCTGAGTTTACCAATTCATACCTGAAACAGTTGACAGCCACTTCCCATCTCTATCCCAATACACAAGACTTCACTTCCTACCCCTACCCCAATACACAAATCAAAGAGAATCCTGAATGCACAAGCTGGGACTGAGTACACACAGAAACAATACAGGACATACAGCCTCAGCACACAAGAAGACACTCTTATTTAATCTATCATGCGTAAAGAAGAAAAGATTTTACCACAGATTACTGGCAAGGTAATGGGCGAGGAATACATCCTCCTGGATTAGACAACCAAAACTTTCACTTCTTAATAGGAAATATATGGACTATTCAACTGCATGGATAACTATTACTGGCCATTTCTTGAAATTTCTAATTGTTGCAATCTCACTCTGCTGGTATCCAGGAAATTCTTCATTTTATGGCCTCTGAATGTACAACAGAATAACAATTCTGACATTGGGTATTAAAATAACATGTTAAAACAATCAGTGGCTGCTGCCATACCCAAGTGCTTACCATACACACATCCCCCATACATTCCAAGCTCACAAGATGCAAAGCAAGCCAACAACAGAGGTGGATACTTATTTCCTAAAAGCTAGAGGACTTTTTAGCAGTTGTACACCAGTGTAATTCTATTAAAATTTATTACTTGGTTTTGGCTTATGACCACGTTTTTTTCTGGCTCCAAAATTCTATAATAAGGTTATTTTTCAGTAAACATAACTCAAGAACACTAATCAAACAGGCCTTAACTACAAACAGGATGTATGGACAAATAGAAGCTACCTGATTTCATGTTACAAACTGTGTAGGACACTCAGTCCCACTAAGATGATGATTCTTCTACAGATGTCAGAACTAACAGAGATTCAGGTATGCTTACTGCTAAAGAGCTGGTCTCTTCAGATTTCCATAAATACACAACTGATGGAGTATGTAACTACAAGGGAAGACAGAAGCATAATAAAATGGCTGAGTTGCTATGTCATATCATCATGAATTCAGTAGTCTGTGTATTGCCTTTCTAAAAATCATAGTCTCCAGACGCATAATAAATACAAATCACAATTTAAAATGTCTGCAACAATCTTTTCTTAGCAAAATGGCTACGACTGCTTGTCACGGTGCTGGCCGCTGCCGACTTCTCACCCCAGGCTAGCTCCCTGCAACAGCGGTCGCCGGACAGGGGGAGACACAGCCCCATTGCCATCCCCGCAAGGATTAGATAGGGCTGCACTTTAGGCACGAGAGAAAGGGCGGCACCTTTGAGCTCTCGCCCTACGCCAGACGATGTCCCAGGAGATGGAGACGTGACTTCAGTGGGCGAAGGAATCGAAGAGACCTTCCTGGGGTGACACAGTCCAAGTTTATTCCAGACTCTGGGGCACCAGACCCACAGAGCCCTTAGTAACCTCAGGGAAGACAAACCCAGAAAGGCGCTGAGTATCTCAGTGCAGCAACTTTTGAACAGGGGAGGGAACAAGGGATCGGCCAATAGGCAACTGGGATAGGAGGGGCCAGGGAAGGACGGACATAGGAGGAGAACCAATAATAACCAGGGGTGGAACTGGGAAGGTCACGTGGGCTAATGGGATGTCGAGGTTTAGAGGAATTCCCAGGAGGGGTTTAAAGATTGACAGGGAAGGGATTGGAATAAGGGGAATGGTTTGGAGGATCGACAGGGAAGGGTCTGGAATAAGGGGAGTGAACTTGTCAACAGAACAAACCATACAGATGACAGGGAGGAACAAACCATTCTCAATTTGAGAAACACACCACCACAACTGCTGAAAATTTCCACAGTAACATACAGATGAACACTGGAGAAAATTTTACAGGTTTTTACCGCTGGAAATCTTTAATTTTGCTGAGGATTTTTTTAGGCTGACAAGATTTTATATAATGACTCTAGCTACTCCAGCCTAAGTTTGATGAAATTTCTTTAGACATCTAAGTTAATTTGAACAGTGATTCACTGTTTAAAAATTAATGACATTTTCTGCCTTGATCTACATTTAATAAAATTGAAAGAAACTGAGAACTACAAGAAGTTATCCATTGCTATATTTAATACAATGGAGAGTCATGCAACTACAGAATATAAACCTTTACTCCAAAAGGGTTTATGGGCGCCAGGGATCTCTCTTTTTTCCTAAAAGGAACACCTTTATACTAAAATAGCAGCTGTTTCTTACCTGAAAAGAGTTCATGCATCGAAGTGAAGGCGGAAGAGATGCAGTACTCAAACCCAGTATCAGCAGTAATTCCAAACATGTCTCTGAGGGAAACTTTAAAGGATGAACTCCCATATCACTTTCCCACGCATCAGCAAGGCTATAAAGTTTTAAAAAAGGATCTTTTTAATTTTCTTAAAACATTTCTAAACCACAAGTTTCAAGTAAGTATTAGAATTTGTCATATTATTGTGAAAAAAAAATTCCTTTCACATTTTCTTTGTAAAAGTCACAGATCAGTGTGTTTTAGCAGAAAGACAAGGTGAAGTAGATGGAGTACCTTAACCATACCACAAATCTTTCAAAGAGATACATAATGTGAAAGGAAAACTTAGCATATATGAGAGAAATTCACTCAAGTTTCTAATGCAAAGTTTCAGTTCTTCCAAACAAAATTTCATCTGTCACTGGCAATTTCCCAAACTAGAAATCTCACCATCAATTTCTAGTGTGATGCTCACACTAGGAACTTACTAACAGTCCATACCAGGCAAAATCCCAGTTCATTTTATACAGCTTACTACTTTAGATGTACTAAAAGAACTAAGATTTCTAGAGCTTTCAGAATTAAGATTTCTAAAGCACATTCCTGTAATCTGTTCCCACTATCACATGCTGAAGAACAAGATTAGTTCAACAAGAGTTACTCGAAACACAAGATTCTTGCACCTCCTATTGTTCAGGCTTATTTCTTCCATAATGTACAAACTGACGGACTGATCAGTGATCCGGTTACTTTAATAATTTTGTCTGAGCAGTTACTATTAGATACTCCAGAGCAAGATGGATGACAATCATTCTCAGCAGACCTGAGAACATCATTTTGGAAGACAATCCTTGCTAGCCTTCCATTTCCAAGACTTCAAAATTTCAAGAAATAATTTTAGCATCAGCTTTCACTTTTAAATTCCTGCAGCTCTTCTGACTGAACCACTGCTTGTGAACATATTGGCTCATTTTACATTTTTTCCTCCTTCCTCATTTATCTATGTGTATGTAAGAATCCAATTCTGCTTCAATATGTAGAAGCAAGACCTATAATGTACTCAGAGAGGCTTCCATCTCCTCAAAAAAAGGAGTGCTTTATCTCACTTTTTTTTTTTTTAATCCACAATAAAAGACAAAGAGAATCATATCACATTTAGATTAACAAAGACACCATGTCTTCTCTCAAACCTCATTAAAGTGTGTCATTTCAACAAAAGAAGGTCTAAGCTTTACATGGTAAAGAGAAGGAGGAAGACAGCCTGGTCTAGGTACCCTCTGGCTCTTCTAATGGCAGTGCGTCACTTAAGATCTCCACACATGTCTGAGATGATACCAAAGGACAGAGGCCAAGACCTGCCACGCATTAACAACCTTTATAATATGTACTATCTCATTGGACACTTACACAGTGCCACACAGACCGCAAAAAAACTAGACTAGAGGTGATATGATAAGGTTTTGGGTCTTGGGAAGGTGTTTCCACAGATCAACACCCTCCCTGCAAAGAAACTTTTCAGAACTCCAAGCAATATTCAAAACATCACAACTTACTTCAGTACCCTGATCCTATTTTTGTGTTGTGATCTGAGGATTTTTTGGAGATGCCTCCTGATCTTAAAGTCCAACTAGTACAGCCCTGACACTGAACTAGGGCTGTTTTTCTGTGGCTGTTGGTTTATGTGAGGGAAAGAATGTTTGCATGAACACATTTAGCCTAAGTAGATTGCAATTCTTGTTTATTAATCGCTCAGTTATTAGTATTTCCTGAAATGATTCCAGTGTATTCCCTTATTACAAACAAATCATGTGTATCCTAACACTTAACTGCTCCAGGAACACCCATGTTAGGAATTAGTCTTTGCAACTTATCCTTTTGCAGCATTTAACAAAAGTGGTTGTGGGAAGCATTATTAGATCATTTCTCTGGGGTTTTTTTACCTCTATCAGTTTTAGAAGTATCTTTCCAAAGTCTTTATTGTGGAGGAAGAAGAAAACCATCTAAGCTTAAAACAGAAGCAAAATAAAAAAACAAAGAACTCGCTATTTTTTACCTTAGTTTCCCAGTCTTTCTGTATAAGGAGAGTTGTCTCACTTTCAGTACAGGAGAGGAGACTGTCTGCTTTCTGTTTACTGGAAGAGGTAGATTGGCTGCTAAAGTTCCTCAGGAGAGTGAGCATTCAGGGAGGGCAATTCAGCCCATCAGCTCAGTGCTTCCTCCCAGATCAATCCAAAATGCCAACAGAGCTCCTCCAATACATAAAATAACCCTGGTTTTCACTCTCCTTATCTTAACAAAAATTAAAAATTCAATTTGACATGCCCAGGGAGGTGGTGAGGTCACTGTCCCCGGAGGTATTTAAGAAGAGAATGGATGTGACACTTAATGCCAGGGTCTAGTTGACAAAGTGGTGTTAGGTCACAGGTTGGACTTGATGATCTCAGAGGTCTTTTCTAACCTAGTTGGTCTGTGATTAAGATAGGACACATTGTCAGAAGGAGATTTTGGGAGGGCTGAGGAAGAAGACGGGAAAGAAACACATTAGGCTCAGATGTGTGCACGGTAACTTTGGATATAGGACTTTGCATGTGTGTGCTCTCTTCCACTGCTCCTTAATACCTTTACTCAGCAATGAATTCCTGCTTCTAAGTGTCCCTTGAGTGAAAGCAGTGTGAGTAAAAGCAGAAGACAGCATAATATCCAAAGAGCACAGCAGCTTGCTATGCTGGCTGAAAGGAGCAAGGGAGAGGTAAGACATTAGCTGGAGGAAGGTAGGAAGGTGAGGTTAACAAGAGAAATAATGCTGTTCTTCCTTAGCAAACATTCAACTTTTCTACAATGCAAAAAAGCCTTGAGATTCTGGACTTCACAGTCTGACAAAAGAAAATATGATGACACTCAGTACCAAACAGAATTCATAAATTCTAGAAAGATTCCCTAAGTCATCAATGGGGCACAAGACTGCACCTACTTTGGACCGATTTTATGACAAGTAAAATCTCACCACTATCTCTTGACCTTGGCAGTGTTTGAAGGAGACTTCTTTAGAAACCAGGCTTTAAAACAGTAAGATGTAGTAAAACATACTCAGTAAAATGGTCCAAACCAAGAGCATGCTTTGAGTTAAGGACATGTCAAAGTGAATTTTTTCACAGGACATTAAATCCACCTCTGTAAATCACCATCATCACCCAGTTTTGTCTGTCAGTAATTTCACCACCAGGAAAACACAAATAATTCTAAACATTTTGTCTGTCCCTCCATTCTTTCAATTTTGTCCCTCTTTTCTTCATCCACTCTTCCCCAGAACTTGTATTAACCCTCTCAACTTATTTCAACCAAATTTTCTTAAGAAAGATCACAAATAAATTAGTCTTGGGGAAGTTTCATGTTTTTCTGGAAATCAGTGTCTGAGTAGTGAAAAATGCACGTTAGTTACTCCACAGAGAAAAGCTGCTGATGGAATGCAGCAACATATATATTGGATAATCAAGTGATGTTTACCTGGGAGAATACTAGCATAAACTCAATAACATGATACTTCTATCTAACAAAACCAATTACTATAAACAAAGTAAACATGTTCTTCACAGCTCACTCCCTAATGAGTGAGCCAAAGAGAGAGAGACTTGGTGCTTTTACTTAAGTGCACTCAATTTTGTGGGTTCAGGACAGCTGGAAAAAAAAACTGAAAAAAAAGCTGAAAAAAAAAGACTAATTACAAGACAGTTACTCCTCTAGCAGAAATAATTGATCACAATGCTTTTAGATAATGTTTTACATTTGACTCACCATGTATCAGAGAATGGTATTTCTGCACTGCTCATCATGGAACTGATCACAGTGAATTGCCTACATAAGTCTCTGTAACACTTCAAAACTGTGTCCTTAAAAGCAAGGTTTAAGACACCAAAATACTGAAATACTTTTATTTCATAATTCCTTGATATAACAACCAGCAAACAAACACAGACATCCATAAGGCCATGGAACCCACCCACAATACCCTAAGTCTGCATGAAAAATGCAATATTCACAGTATATCAGTGAATCATAAGAATTCTTTGTATTTCAAAACCAGGAAAAAATGACAAGAACTCTCACAAGATTTTGAAAAGCTGGACCAAACTACATTGTATCTGTGATTTCTTTCAAATGAAAAGTGCTAAAAGCCATTTATCAGTAGTAATCACCCTCTGTCGTGCATGAGATTCACTTCAAAATGCAACTGAACTGCCTCAGCAACAGACAAAATAAATCTGCTTTTGAAGAGGAAGAGTGCACCTCCATCACCACCTCTGATTTAGCAGGCATACATACATTACATTAGCCAAGGATAGTCTACAGAGGTCAAAACTGGAAAATGAAAAAGCTCTTACTCAGTGCACTACTCAGTGTTGCTGAGGCACTGGATTAACTTGACTTGATTAGTTACGATCCAGGTAAATGTGCTCTGCATTTAGGGCTTCAAATGCTGTGAAACCCTTGAAGCAGATTACTATGTTAGCCATAGCTTCAGCACTTTGCTGAATCGAGCCTGTGCTGAGTAATCCAATATAAAAGCTGACAGAAGCTCAGCCCTGACTCTTAGAGTTCACTGAATGTTGTTAAAACAGCCCTTTCCACAAGCTACAGCTCTGATAGAAATGACAGATGACTTTACTGAACCAAAGGACAAACCTGCTAAATTAAATAACTATTTGTAAAAATGATTTAATCTAAAAACAATTCTAAATTATGGCTGATGATGTGTCTATATACTTAATGTACCAAGAGGCTAAGGTATTTATACTTTTAATTATCCTTGCAGTGATCTAAAAATGACATAAAAATCAATGCATGCTCATTAGCTACTAAACTCTTGCCAAAATTTAAATAATATGGAACACTAGGAAGTGTGGTACTTTCACAGCCTACAGCAAATTCCTCTGGAAAAAACCTTGCTTTACAGAATCACTGCTTCCCCCCTAAAACAAACATCTGTGGTCCTGTTCTAACGCAGTTCATTATTCATTCTCAACAGTTGGGACTGTCAAGTGTGGGTTTTGAGCAAATCTTCTCTGGGATCTTTGTGAGTCAAATGATATCCCAAACCATCAGGTATTAAATCTCTCATAAGAGACAAAAAAGGGAAGAACAGAAATTCAACCCACTGGTATCCATGCAAGGAAATGAGGAAGAGAAGAGAAACGTATCTATAGGAGTAAGAAGACAGAAAGTATGTCTTTTTATATTGTTTTGCAATGGACTACAGTGGTCTACAACAGAAGCTCCATCACTTAAGCTTTAAACCTTTTCTTTTTTTAAAGTGTATCACTATAGAGACAAGATTTCATTTAACTGAATTTCTATACTTTCAAGGAGTCTTAAATAGCCTCTTCTACAAGGCATTCTTAAAGGAAAGTTACTGATATGTAATCCTTATAATAAAGTGCATAAAATAAATAGTATACAATACATATACTTCAATATATACACTAACTATATTAATACACGCTTATGCATATTTCCATTAATTAATATGAATAGATATAATAGTTGCATATACGAGCAAATGATCATTATTAACAGTATTCTACCTTTTGTCTGAGCAATGCATATCTTGAATGGAAAAATGATGCAATTCCTAAGTCTGGTCAAATAGAAGTGAGCTAGAAATGCACCACAAAAACAATTTAGAAGGTTTAAAATACTTTATCCTACAAAATAGAAGTCCTTCTTGAACTTTCAGTGTGTCACCATTTGAAAAGTTATTTAATACTAATAAAAAAGGCTTATAATGAAAATTCAAATTTAACCTCACCAGAGTACCAGTGCCATAACATTTTTCAGAAGGGCTGACATAAGAAGTATCAAATTGTCTTGTGATATTCAAAGCACCTTTTAAGTAAAATTATGCTATTTGCTCTGATGAATGCTTTTGTGATTTAAACTTGATATTCCACATGCACTTTTCTCATTTCGAACTCCAATAAATAGCATAGATTAAATAACTCATACTAAAAGGTACATTAAAAGACGGTGCATTAAATTATTTTGTTTCCATTAAACAACAGCATATGAATCTCAATGACATTAATTTTATTAATGTATTGTAAATTATTTTACAACTTCTCAACACTCTTTGATCATTTTAAGCTTTTTAAGGGAAGTCAGAAGGAGAAGTAAAAGCTGCCTATTCAACCTGTAAAGCATAGTCCAAATTATTTTCTTTTGTTTCTCACCAGCCAATATTTTTATTCGGCTCAACTGCCCTATATCAACATACATATAACTATATTTGGTTTGGTACGGTTATTAAAAAATGCTATTAGCACAAATAAAGCCTCTGAGTAGTCCACAAAATTCTGCTTTTTCTTAAAGTGGCAAAACCAGAAGACCAAATAACTGTGTTAGTATGTTGTGCCAAGATGGACAAGGTTGTTTACAAGTAGATTACTTCTCTGAAGCACAGAAAAGCTATCTCAACATACTGCAAACTTTTGCATGGCAATAAATCTTGAGATTTTAATCCTGTCCAGGAGTAACTTTGTCTTGGAGGACATAATTTTAAAGTAATGCTCAGCACAGTTCTCCAGCCTAAAGATTTTTGGGTGTTCGTGAACTACTTTTCTGCATTGCCTTCCCTCCTCCAGCTGGCTGCTATGCAATTTC
>WEIV01021070.1:78487-91143 GCA_013390005.1 Calyptomena viridis
TGCTATGCAATTTCAAAAGCACTAATTTTAAGTCGCAAACTCTATCACCCATAAAATATTTTCATTCCATTGCAAAACAGCACCAACTGTGCAGTCTCTGCTGAAGACAAAATAGAATCTCAGCTGCAAGAATCATTGAAATAAAGCTTAAACACCACAGAAGGATTCGCAGGTGTTCATTTATTCTGCAACCTTTAAGTTGAAGACTCATAGTATCTAAAATGAATGTATGAAAACCTAAATCAAGCAACAAAGTCTAAAGCAGACTTATGTTCAATGGAGCACCTAGATGCGTGGGACCATGAACATTTGCAAATGTACTAAATTTAAAATTCACAACAGTACTCAAACTATGCACAGATGGTCAGCGAGTATAACTAAGACATTACTGTCTTGATTTAGTTTCAACACCAGGTAAGCAAAAATAGGCTGATCAAAGAATGAAGAGAAAATGTGAATTCAATTTTGTGGGAGCTGACCTTCGATATAAAATCCCAAGCCTGCCAGGTATGTCCCAGGATATGTCCTACCAGCAAAACCACAGTCCATAGAAGGTACAGCTCTATTCACAGATCCAACCCACAGCAATAACTGCCCATGGAGAGAGACATTCTTTCTTCATTCGTCTACAAGACCAAGAGTTTGTTGCAAAAGCTAAAGCTGTAAAAGCAGAAAACTGCAGCAAATTTTCATCAATTACAATGAAGTTCTGCTTTAGAGCATCTGACTGAGGGATACAAGCTGACGGAGAAAACAGCTCCTGCTGGGCTTGTGATGTCAAACATACCTAGACATAACAGGAAGAAAACATGGCAAACAGAATTCAAAAGATTCACAATATATTTTCTTCAAACTACTTTTTAAAAATTCCTAGATAATTGTTGTCTAGATGGGTGCAAGAGTAGAATCCACATGTTAATTTAGAAGTTCTCCTACAAAATCAAGAAAAGCACAGGAGTTTAGCTCTTACTGGGCCTTGCCTAAAGTCTGCTGTGACTGCTCTTGAACATCCACACGATGCAGAATTGCTGGCAGAGCTCCAAAGTAAAATGTAATTGCTGATTTCTCAGCAGCAAAGTAACATGGTCCCACTAAAAGGAGAAGCAAATTACTCTCGTAAAAACTGCATAGCTGATGCTTTAGAATGTGCTTCTTCACTTTAATGGTTGCGTTAAGGCTTTAGGCTCCATTTTTTTCATGTCTTACTGCATCCCAGGTGGAAAGAATTAACATAACTTCTCTGAAAACAATAAAGATCAGATTGCTGTAGCCAGATCACTGCTGATAACTCACCATAGTGGAGCGTGGCAGCACTGCTGGTCATCACTATCTAGATTAGCAAGAGTTCTGCTATGACTCTAGATTGCAGTTTTCTTGAATATGCCTACAGCTGAGAACAAAGGGATAGCTTTGTAAGCTCCTTGAAATACTTTTCTTCACCTTAAGCACCTCTTGATTCCTTCCTGGATACATCTTGCTCTAAATTCGAACAGATGGCTCATAATTTCCCTAGTGTATGGCAATAACTGTAGACTACTGTGGTTGAGATGGATGCAGAGGACACAGAACAGTGTGCTATTGACCTATGCTAACAGCCCGCCTGGTGCCATCTTACGTGCAAGGAATATTAAATGTGAGCAGCAACATTATCAACCTAAAAAGCCTCTCTTCCCAGCAAGTATCAACTAAGTACTCGAATTCTAAGGTTACATCTCCTGTTTTGGGTTTTGGGGGGTTTTTTTTACCTTTCAACACTTAAGGTGTATAGAAAAATAAGGGCCGCTGCCCTGGCACATGGCTGTATGCCTCTTCTACNGGTTGAGATGGATGCAGAGGACACAGAACAGTGTGCTATTGACCTATGCTAACAGCCCGCCTGGTGCCATCTTACGTGCAAGGAATATTAAATGTGAGCAGCAACATTATCAACCTAAAAAGCCTCTCTTCCCAGCAAGTATCAACTAAGTACTCGAATTCTAAGGTTACATCTCCTGTTTTGGGTTTTGGGGGGTTTTTTTACCTTTCAACACTTAAGGTGTATAGAAAAATAAGGGCCGCTGCCCTGGCAAATGGCAGTATGCCTCTTCTAATAGCGCTCATTTTCTGAAGGGTAGAAGTGCACAGTAGGGCTGTAGAAAACAAAGTACTATGTAAAAGCTCCTTCACGGCAATTGCTGACATCAATATGGTTACACCACAGTAAATGCAAAGTAATTCCAGACAGCTCACCCTTGGAAGAGTCATTCAATTTTAAGGAAGTCTGCTCATGGGACTAGTGACGTCTGTTGGACCGGCTGCCTTCCCTGGCAGACTCTTCTTGTAAATGTCATTTTCAACCTACGGTTTTTCCTCATCAGGGGCATTAAAAAGGATGTAGTCCTCTATATAGACACTTGTTTTACAGATATTGCAAGGAAAAGTATCATTCAGAATATTTATCTCCCAAGTTGTCCAAATAAAATATGTTTAAAACTCAGGGCAGGAGAAGGAGGGTGAGGGAGACAGACTGGCAAGGTAGACAGAAAGTATAAAATCATAGAATCATTTTGGTTGGAAAAGACCTCTAAGATCATAGAGTCCAATTATTAACCTAACACTGCCAAGTCCAATCATTATCCTAAACACTTCATTTTCTTAGAAATAAAACATATTTGCCTCATCTATTTTTTCCATAAATCAATCTGAAGAACTTACAGAATCTTATCAAGGGACTAGTGATGTGTCATAAATTCAGGGCACCTCCTCCTCCTTTTCTGCACCTTAGCCAGCATCTCCTGTATGTAGCCTACGTTCCCAGCAGAAGGCTGAGACAACAGGCTGTCTCTTGGCCCCTCCAGGCATCACAACACTAGGCAGAAGACCCTCTGCTCTCTCCTGGGCTACACTTTCACCAAATTCTCATACAGGAATAATTTTACAGACTCTTTCCCCCCTCCTTCTCTTCTCACAAATTGGAAACTCCAATCATTACAGAGGAGGAAGACTCAGGAGGAAGACATAAATATCTTTTCCAAAACATATTGGTATGTCTTGATTTTTGAACACCCAGATGCTATCAATAATACTAGACTCCTCAAGCGCCTTTCATCTGCCCATGAAACTATAACCTTTATTTAAAATTCATCAAAATGAGGTGTTATATTGGTGAATATAAAACACAGTGTGTCAAGTATCCTATCAAAAATAAAAGGGCCATTTACTTCACAGAACGTTTCCCTGTGTACAAATGCTATGTTCAGTACCTGAGAATTATTTTGCACTATGTAAAATGTGAAAGGTTGATAAAGAGGCAACCAGAAAGTCCAAATCCATCATTCAAAGCAGTAGCAAGGCAGATCAAATACAAAAAAATCAAATTTTTGAACTAGTTCAGTACAAAAGGTTCTAAAAATCTCGCAGTATGCCCAGACCCGTTGAGGGTCATATGCTTAAGAGAGAGAAGACCCATGCCATTTGAAATGTCATTTAATTCACTTTAGCTCACCCAATCAGTTCTCAGTTGAGCAAATTATTCAAAGAGCAAATGCATAAAAAAAAAAGCTTTAAGCTGGAGACAGAAAAGGTAACTTAGCTTTCAAAGAAAAGCAGAAATCCTCATAATGAAAATAGGGGCAGTGAACCCAGCTGCATCACCTTAGAAAGGAATTTTATATCTATTTCAAAAGAAACCAGTATACAATGTCAAAGATTAAAAACCACTATACATGCCATTCTTGACCTCTTACAATAATTCTAAGCATCACAAATACAAGGACAAGAATTATTTCAAATTATTTCAGCTCCTAATTTCATCTATGATTGACTTGTTTTCCAGTTTCATCTGTTTGAAGTTCTCCTTTGCTCACTGAGACATTACTGCAGTCAGTCCAAAAATATCTGGTTTGCTTGCCCAAAACAGCTATCAGATGATTTCCAAATTGGTAAATCTGATTTAAATATCTACAGAGTAGCAGCAACTGTATAATGTAGGCCCAATTTCAACACCCATTACTGACAAAATCTCAAATCTCTCAGATGCTGCAGAAAAAAAAAACTAAACAAAAAAACAAAAACCACAACAGCACAACAATTCAAGAGATGGAAGATAATGGTTTGGTGTTTCATCAGATTTAAAGATTATTTTACCGATTCTGCATCCAAAAAAGCAGGACTTTGTATCCAGACTAAATCATTCTACATTAAGCAAGGTGAATACAATGACATTCCAAGACAATGTTCCCATCACTTATTGAAACAAAACCTCATTATTATCTGGGACATAAGTCAGATTATATATTCCTGTTGTATCTACACAGTGTAAATATACATGCACATGCTGCTTAAAGATCAGCACCTGTAGCTTAATCAGTAATCCAAAACATCTATGTGTCTGCATCCTTTCATACAGTATTCAGTGTCACTGCTTGCAAAAATGGTAACACCAACTCCAGCTACATTCAGGCTTGCATTTTTTCTTCAAAGCTTTCTGGGATTGTGCAGTTCACTTACTGCACACTGCCTTGTATGGACTGCCAACGAATGTAAATTATTTCGGAAGAACTCACTGAACAGCTTTTCAGACTTTCATAAATGGGGACATTTGCAAAGAAGAGAAAGTATATTTTCCTAGTTCCAAATAAGGTTTCTGACACTAATGACATAAAATTTACGTTTACTAGAGTAACTTACACTCTTAAGGCATTACATACCCCTTTGCATTACAGTAAATATGCAATGTTCCAAATTTTTGTTGTGGTATGTGGAAATTTAAGGCTGAGGACAGAATACTCTGTTCAATAGGATCTGGGCGTGTCTATAGAAGCAGTGAACTTAGTTTCATGAGATTACAACATCGTGTCCAATGCTCCAGATGAGTCTCTGAATGAACTACAGAATGGAAATCACTTACCAACTCTGAAATGCTGGCAGAAGAGCACTCTTACTGATTTGGTAAAGGAAGTCAGAAGCAAAACTTAATCCAAAACAACAAAACCAAAATTAAAGTGGCAGAGGTTTACCAAAAGGAAAGCTGAATGAAACAGTGTAGGTATTTATCAATGTATAACTCTCACAAAAGGAGAATGCCTGATTTCTTGAGTGAGACAAAGAACGCATTTAAGTTTCTGGATACAAAGATTGCTCAGATTTACAAAAGCAGTGAAAAATGTCTAAAATAACTCTGGTGCTTTAAGACGTGGAACTTAAAACTTTCTACCAACTGCACTATGGCCTCTCGTAAAATATCTTTCCTAAAAATATTAGTTTCAATTTTTATAATTTAATTAAATGGTCTAATTTTACATCAGATTTTTCATTTCCAAGCCTGTGGAAACAGTTTCATTTCCTAATTACTGAAAGAAAACAAGAGGGAGTTGAACATGAAGTGTCATATGAAACACATTCCACTTAATTCTCCTTCTAGAGCTTCTTAGGAGAAAGAAGGAGCGGAATGCCAAACTGAGGTCTCAACAGTGGCACACATGAGCAAAAATTACCTCTCAGAGAAAGAACAGAGACTTGGGTGCTGAAAAATGAAGCTAAGAAATCAGATTAATTGTAAAGGAGAATTAATCCTCCTACTAGGGAATGAGGCATATCTTTTTCATCTTCTACTTTTTCTCCAGTGTTGCAAGTAGTTTTCTTCTAACAATGATAAAAGTTTTCCACGGCTGGTTCCTAGTATAGTGAAATGGCCTTAAAATTCAAGAGGTGCTGCCATTCCATTTTACTTATTACATTACTAGTTCATAGTAACTTTGACTTTGCAGTAAAAGAATTCAGAGGAAGACACCTCCTACTTTTCTCCATTATTTCAGTTCTATGTTTATAAAATTCTCTTCACTTTTAAGGTGCACTGGATTGTCTGAAGAGCAGTTTTGCTCTGCATGGCTAAACATAAAAGAGTTTTTGTCTTCAATAAGGACTTAGATAAATAATCCCAAATCCCAGTGGTTCTTGTTAAAGCAACGTCATAACTTCATTACAGTTCCTTGAAAGGTTGGGAAAAAAAATTGTCTACACATCAGTGTGGATTTATTGTGACAAATGTGGCCCTTCCCCACAGGGAAGGGACTGTTGAAATTCATGCACCTAGTAATTAGAAATGGATTTATAAATGCAGTGATAAATCAGCATAAGTAATTACTAATTTTTTTAAAAAAGTTTGTAGTTACAGGTGAAAATAGAAGACATTCAGAGCTAATCCTTAAATGCTGTAAAACTGGTGTGATCTGCTGGGAAGTATTTGCACCACTCACTTTTAGGTACTCAGTGAGCTGATGGATGAGCAGTGATGAGATAGCTGATAAAGCCACTGGTCTCAGCTGTTGACCCTATCTGGACATCTGAACTGTTCATCACTCATTTCCTAAACTGCCATGGTTCACTGTGCAGAGTCTTTAAGCAATCCAAAACTGGCAACAATTTACTTTCAACCATATGCTCTAAACTGCCGCAGTTGAGGACTTGACTGTCAAGTGGCTCAGACACCTGTGATGCAAAAGCAGGGCAAACAGTTGGTGCAGTAACCTCACCCAAGACCATGACTGAAAGGCAGGGTTGGCTTCAGCAAGACAATATGACTAAGTTTCTCACCTAGGCAGTGCAGGGAGAGCAGCAGAGAGGTGGTACGACCCATGGACAGGCAGCAAACGCAGTAAGCAATGTGGGATCTCCTTGCCTTGTTATTAGTGGTCACACCACAACCTCCAATAAAGGCTCTAACCACAAACCAAGGACATTAGACACTATGTAGAAAACATTGCTCATAATATGAGCCTAGCTCAGCTCAGCTCATAGCTGAGCTATCACTTATTAGGACAGAGATGCCTGTTGAAACTTCTAGGCAAATTATGTGAATTGTACTCATGTACATGTACATGCCAGTATCTTCCTAACATGTCTCTCCAAGTGCCCACCTCCCATTGCTCCTCACTACCGCTGTCACACCAACCAGAAGCCTCACCACCAGCACCTGGTACCACTGGGATGGTGTCTTTGATACCTTATCCTAACAGTATTGAAACAGGTGTGAGTTCAGGGCCATAGAGTAGCAAGAAATAGTAACACTTCATCAGCGTAATAAACCAGGCAAGTGGCAGAGAAAAATTATTTAAGAAAAAAATCAAATTAAATCAAAGTTGAATGAATCAATAGTCTGTCTGTTCAGTGATGGGACAGCACTGCTGTTCCTCTGTACCTAAAGCTCTGGGTTCCCTAGTCACCTAGTATAAATCACTTCCCTGGATGTTCTCATGGAGGTTATTCCTACCAGCTGTGCCACATGAAGATTTGCACATGCTCCATAAACTTTAACTCCCTTTTAAGTTCTTATTATACCAAGCAGGGGGCCATTTCTGAAGTTGAAATGGATTTTTCAGAACAATATAAAGATGAAAATGTTTTCTGGCCTCTGATTTTGAAACGTTTGGGTAAAATTAAATCTCTTACATAGTGCTGTTGATATTCCATACAGAAGTATTCACAAATGCCAAGCACTCCAGAACATTATGTCTGAGTCCAAAGGGAGAAGTTATCCTGCTGTACAAAAAAATGCTGTAATCACTGTTCTAAAACCTCTCAGCTTGCTGCTTTAAAGTTTGGGGTTTTTTCCTAATTTACCAACTTCGGAAGAGAAGGAAATTCAGTATTTCAGAATGCAATTAGCCACAGCAAAGTAAAGAACACCACAAATCACAGAATTGGTTAATCCTAAAATTGCTGACAGCAAAATTTATTCTTTCTACTCATTCAATCCAAACCATTGCCAAACAAAAACGTAATGACTAAAGTTAGAATTTCATGTCATACTTTCCCTTTCACACTGAAACTGCAATTTTTAATGGAAGAGTTTATTTTTATCACCACTTTCCCTTTCACAAAATATTGTACCTCTGGCAAAAATTGTACAGAAGCTCACTCTATGCAGGTATTAACACAACATCAGCAATAAAGTATCTGATGTGGCTACAAGTCAAATTTAACAAGAAATTAAATCCTATATAAGTAAAACCAGCAGTCAAGAGCACAGATTCCCCTACTAAAAATAAAATTCAAGCTAATTCAAAAATTGTGAACTGGTATAGATTTACAGACTTTTCTACATCCTGCAGCTCACTTTGGAAACTCACAGCAGACTGATTGTCAGTCTGGAAAGATCAACTTTCCACTATCCCCTTTTCCCTGTCCTCTGCCAGTATGTCCTCACATGTCTGTCAGTTTTCCTCTGTGCAGGGAAATACTTTTCAATAAATAAACCCTCCACTCTTCACTAAACTGTCTCTAGTTTTAACACCTCCTCTTCTCAAAGCTAATTCCCAAGTTTTCCCTTTCAACTATTCTGAAGCTTTCCCCTTCTGTTATGGCAGAGAATTAACAGTGCCTGTATAATCCTTGCTGATGCTGTTGAAGTCCTCCATAGAACTTCAGCAGAGCTGTCCAGTCTTGCTGTCCTGCCGCAGACACGGAGCAGAGGTGGAGGAATCACACAGACCACACGCCACACTTCTGAGACAGCACTCTGGGGGCTGCACTGCAGACACACCTACCTTGATACAGTCAGATTGTAGATTATTCTGGCTCTTTAATTTGGTTTAATAAGATGTCTTAAAATTTTATGGATCAAGAAAAGGGAAAGCCAGTCTCAGCTTAGAAGTGAAAGAAACAGGAAAAGGGGGACATACAACCTGGCAGCTGACTTCTGGACATGAGTAAGAACAGAAGAAAAAAGGAAGAGGAAAGGGATTTAGAAGGAAAACTAAATCTAGGTTTAAACCAAGTCAATGCTGATGGAGGATTTGATGTTACAGACAGACTGAAACATAGCTTTGATAAAAGGAAGTAAAGTAGACATGGAAAGACTGAGCCACAGACACCAGCTCCTGAGAAGAGAAACCTCTGAGTAGATGACCTTGTTCAAAGAGGAGACACAACAGCTGAAAGTAAGACAGCTACAGATATAAAGTACTATAAATCTTTTACATATAAAGTTAATTAGAATGGACTTCAGATGTAGAAGAACACACCACAGGTAAAGAAATAATGAATGCTACACTTGATAATTAATAAATTGTTAAATAACAGTCCAGTCAAGACTGCGGTACCAGTGTGGCTCTCTATGCAAAGATATCACTCCAAAGAGCTTGCAAAGAGCAAAAGAGATAAGGTGAACATGAACTTGAAAGTTTTTTGGCAGGTCAGTGACAGAGTTGGAAAATTAAACTAGAGGGCATCTCCCAGTCAAAATGCTCACCTTCCTGCAAGAACATTCTTGCAGTGCTGAAGCATTCTTTTTACCTAACTCTATCGTGCTTCACCTTAAAAGCAGTTCTGTTTCTTGACACTATTATTCCTACTAGGAGGCTCTGCAGGAATGTCACTACTCTGATATTAGAAAGATTCTGATGTCCAGTCTAAACTTTTTCATGATCAACTATATGGGTATGTTCTCTCAAATTTCTCCTGAAAGCAATCAATGAACATTACAGTAATCTGGTACCCACTACTACACTATACTCTTGAAGCAATTTGACGAGTTAGACTTGCATCACACAAAACTGGTGATACAAGAAATTCACCTGAACAACTGTGTTAAATTCAATGGTCCTTTGTATAAGTGAGATGCAGAGGTGCTAAAAGTATCTGCAGAATTGCTATGTTGAGGGGCAAATAACAGCTTATTAGTTACTGATTCCTTCTTGCAATAGCCAGTGAGAGTTCCACCAGTTTCAGAAACCAAAATATAGTATTCAATAAAATATCTCAACCCAAACAAGTGTTGACATGCTTCAAAAATTAGAGGCCTTAATAATGTTAATGACGTGCAGCCACTTCTGCATCAGCTGAACAGCAGTTTGCAGCAGTAACATGTATAAAGCTGAAAACAGGAAACAAAGAATATCGATGGACAAATTTTTTAGGTATGACTACAACCAGTAAGGCTCACATATTAGATTTAAAATGTGCTAAATCATTAAATATCTCATGGCTTTTCTTAGAGGCCTTTAAAGTTCCTTTTTCAGAAGATGATTCTTTGTATTACCAACATTAATTGCATTTGGTCAAAACCACACTGGACTCTTAAAAAAATACTAACTTCTGGAGGAAGTTTTGAGCCTGGAAAAAATTTAGTGTAAAAAATACTTAAGAAATGCTTCATCAGTGTTCATTGTAGGCCATACAACCGTTTCCATCATAAGATATCAACTTTGGACAAAAATGAGGAAACCATGTTGCTTTGTGAAAGACATAGTTGGGAAGCCAGCCAATAAGGAAAAAGAAGTTCATACAATGGTGCTACAATCCCAACAACGTATCCATACCGAAATAAACAGTTTTGGAGGGTTCATAAAAGTCAGGGTCTACAGGGGAACGGAAATTGTGCTTAGCTTAAAACTCAACTTCTAACTAGTTCTTCTATGGTACTATACAGCTGCACAGTAGTACCACGAACAGCTGCAGCACTGGAGTCATGGACATCCAGTCAACATACAAAATCAGGGCCTACAGGAGCACCTGAGTGATTTCTGTATTCCTGCCTCCAGAACTATGGAGAACTTCATAGTGTTAGAACCCAGTCACTGTCACTGTGAAGTATGGAAAAATCCGAAGGCTTAAAAAGTATTATGGTAATTCGTACACTTCAGAGAGAATGTAAATGAACTTTAATACTCCAAACTGATACTGAAAAGCGGCAGAAACAAACTCCTTAGCACCAATTTGTAGGTATTAAAAAAGCAGGCATACTTTACTTAGCATGTTGGATGTTTGGAAGATAGCTCCTCTAATTGAATGTGCTAAATGACAGATAGACAGGACTTTTTATTACACATACTGTTTACATATTAATTAGATAGCCTCACTTACTTAATACATATTCATTACTCTGATTTACATAGTTACACCTCTGTCCTTCCAGGTCGTTGTCATCTTCTTGACCTCGGTTCCTGAGCAGGCACAGCATCATCATGTTTCACCACAAAAACTGTAACGTTTGTTTTATATGTTATCTGAGAACACAGAGCTCAGCTTACATCTTGTTTGTTTGAGTTACATCCCTTATCTAATTCTCCAGGACTTCTCTATATTGTTCTTTATTTGGGCATAACAGAATGCTGTGAGCAAAGTTTTCTATTTCTCTCATCATAACCATACAGAGGGGAAGTGGGCATGGTCAATCCAACAGCTCACTCTTGAGTAGATCTAAGAGTCCTGCCTTTGGAAATTACTTGAATAAGGTTCTAAAATTCTGCAGCAATTTTATACCCTGGAACAATCCCTTCCACTTTTCCAGTCAGATCTCCTCCATCTCTCCCTCAAACATTCATACATACATGCAGCAAGGTTGACTGAGAACTGACTGAAGGGCAGATCCCAGAGGGTTCTGATCAGCAGCACAGTCTAGTTGGAGGCCTGTAACAAGCAGTGTCTCCCAGGGTTAATGTTGGTCCCAGTATTGTTTAACTCATCCATCAATGACTTGGATGAAGGATTAGATGCCTCTTCAGCAAGTCTGCTGATGACATAAAGCTGGAAGGAGTGGCCAATACCCCAGAGTTCTGGGACTTCGACAGGCTTACAGTTCCTGACTGAACCCAACAGTCCTTATAAGTCTATGAGAAACAAACTGTAAGCCTCCAACTGGAAATCTGCTACAGTTTGATGTACAATTATAAAATTATCAACAGATCATCACTATCACAGGCTATTTGGTTTTCAAAAGAGCAGTGTTACAAGGAAAGCAAAATGAATATAATACGGATATACATATACATAGTAAGATTTGAACAGATGTGACATTGATTTCCTTCCAGCAAACTGGCCAGTAAATCTAACCCCTAACTCCAATCAGCAAGAACACTGCATGCTGTAGTTTAAGATCCCCATGTCCTTTTAGTTAGCAAAATTCAGAATTGTTGTTCACTAAATCCCCACTCCTAGATCTAGCAGGACATCAGTTCAGAAGAGGTTAAAAGGTACTACACACCAGCAGTGAACTTCTGGAACTCGCTGTTACAAGAGAGTGTGAAGGCAGACAGCACCAGTAAGGTCAAAAAGTATTTATGCAAATAGATGGTCAAAAGATGAATGATAGACAGTAAAGGAAATAAGCAGGGCTGTACCCTCTAAGACACTTAATACGACAACTGTAGAGCTGAGAGTACAAAGGAGTGCTGGGGCCCCCACACTACTCTAAAGAACATCTTTGGATGTCAGAGGGGGGATACTGGGCTAGATGTTACATTGCTCTGACCCAGCCTGGCATTTCTTACATTCTTATAACTCTACAAAAGTGGAATTAACTATCTGGAAGTGCAGTTGTTTCAGACGACACATTTTAAATTAGCTTCACACAATCTTGCTGCTTTTAATTTACATTTTTTCCCAATTTTTTATTTCTCTTATTACCGATCCTAAGACTCCCAAAAGATTTGATCTACAGTAATACAAACCAAAGTGACATGAGAACTACCAAAATTGTGCTTACCTGAATTGCAGTGTTTCACAAATAAATATGAATAATATGGAAAAAAAAAGAACAAATTGTATTTTTTGTTCTACTATATTACAGAATCATAAATCCTAATTCAAAAGCATATTAAATGTGATAGGGGATCTTTATAACATATTTATCTATTTTTTCTAAAAAAATTAGACCATAAAAAGTAGCTAAGCAATAG
>WEIV01021072.1:3041-77042 GCA_013390005.1 Calyptomena viridis
GGAAAGATGGGGCTGTGCCTTAGAGCTTCAGCCACTCACTGGGCTTTGGCTCTATGCCGGACTGGTCCCTTGTCGATGTTGGAGGGCAAGGACGAGGAGAAGACTCAATCGGGGTGCACTAGTCCAGAGCTTTATTAAATCTCCGAGGCGGCAGACCCACAGAGCTTCTTTCAGCACCAGGGGAGGCAAACCCAAAAGAGCACTTTTGCTTCTTGTGCAGTAACTTTTAACCGGGGGTGGAAACACGGGAGGAATTTGGGATTTGGCCAATAGGCAACTGGGACAGGTGGGGTCAGGGAAGGATGGACATAGGAGGAGAACCAATAATAACCAGGTGTGGAACTGGGAAGGTCACGTGGGCTAATGGGATGACGAGGTTTAGGGGAATTCCCAGGAGGGGCTTAATAATTGACAGGGAAGGGACTAGAACAAAGGGATTAGTTTGGAGGATTAACAGAGAAGTATCTGGAATAAAGGGAGGAGTTTGGGGGATTAACAGAACTGGGGGTGTAAATTTTAACAGAACATACCATACTAATAATAGGGGGAACAAACCATTCTCAACTCAATGGACACACCACCACATTTGTGAATTGTTCCAAGGGCATCCAATTTCATTAAATTTAAGTTAAAACAACCTGTATTTGACAAGAGGTTGATCCATCCTAAATTCAGGTTCTCCCCAATGTCCCAGAGGGCTGAGTCTTGGGTATTTCACCCCCCAGCGCAGTGCTGCCTGCGTTGGTGTTACACGCAGGGGTTTGGCCCAGTGAAGTTATCAGGGACTGGTCTTGAAACAGCTCATTTACCACCTGTCACATTCAGGTCACTCACATCTCTAACCCAGGAGAAAGGGTTTCTGCATTTTACTGGTTTATACAGATTGAATACACCATTTCATTCCACTCTGATCTCAGTAAGTGGTGCAGCCTTTGTTTCCACTGAACTTGGTATTGTAAAATTCCATTTGTAAAAATGGAATGGATGGCTTTCCTAGGCATAGAAAAAAGCTTTAAGGTTGGTACGTGTTTGGAGCTGTTCTGTATAAGCAACTAAACATCTTTTCTTAACCAAATATAAAACAAATTTTTCTTCCAAATTTTCCCATTTGACACTTCAAAATTAGAAAAAAACAAACCAGCATTCTTATGTTTGAAAAGGTGTATTAGAAAGAAACCCTTTTGAAAAGTGTGTGATTACAGTTAATGCTGAAAATTCTGAGAAACACATTTCTTGTGAAAGGGAGAAACTTTTTGGAAACTGTATCTTTTAAGAGTATGGTAGTTTCTTAGCTAAAATCAGACCGATTTGGTTTTAAATATATGACTTTTGGTTTCACTTAATCATTTAACATTTGACTTTAATTAGAAGTACTTATCTGAGTCTTACAGTTCTTCAAGGAGTACCAAACACCTCTTTTCCTAACCAAGTATAAAATAAATTTTTCTTTTGAATTGTCCCATTTGAAGAAGAAAGTATTACTGTGAATGTTAGTTTAATGTGGAGATTTCCTTTGTAGGGTTAGGGAGAGCTATAATGTTTGTATATGATTGTAAATGATCGATGGAAGAAAAGCTGTAATTGACATTGCCCAAGGACCACAAGAACAGTGACCCTGCATGAAGGCATGTTTTAAGGATTCCTTTTCTTACCCAATGTTTGGGTATTAGCCATGTATTCGAGTGCTTTAGAGAAGTCTTCAGTCCTTTCAGGAAGGCCCTGTTTTTCTGGGTGTTTTGGGTTTGATACAGGAAAGGATTTCTCAGCTATCTCCTTATAATCCTGTGGTACCCAAGCTACATGAAAGCCAGAGTGAAGGCATGTTTGTAGACAAGCAATAAGGAGAGCAATCAGAAAAAAAAATCCTGGCCACCTTTAAAATCTTAGTTCCGTTTCTTGAGGAGAGTGAGATGGAGAACAGAGAACCTCTTTCCCTTCCACTATTCCCATAGTAGAGCACAGGCCTCTGATCTCAAGGAACGAGACACGTAATTCCCAGTGCAGGAGAGCTGAGTGCAGAGATGCAGAGGTTTAACTTGCTCTGGGCCATGCAGGCTGTGATTTACAGGAAGACCAGGGAACTTCCTGAGAACTTCTGTGTGCAATAAGAACCCCAAGTAAGGCCTCCTTCAGTGGGAGACAGCAAGGGAGAATGACTAAAGCACTGATTTCAATGCTATTTGCTCAGATGCAATAGAAATTGTACATAAAGGGAATACTACTTGTACTCCTTGGGGGAATCCAGAGCCTCTGACACTTGGCTCACTGGTGAGCACTCTACACTACAGCACTCTTGGGTTTTCTTTCTTTTTTTTGTTTTCTGAGTACAGGCCTAAAGAGGGCTGTTATGCAGTAACACACCCGAGCCACTTTTTTCTTACACTCCTGGAACAAGATAATTTGCAACTGCCCAACAAATCAAATGCCACCTTTGAAATCTGTAGCAGTTGTAACCCAGGTGTATCTTTACAAGGCTTCCTGCTATTGTGGAAGTGAGTTAGGGTCTAGCATGCAACAGTTGGCTTGATGAAGCACAGGATCGGTGCTTCATTTCCCTGAAGAGATTCCTCAAGTGAAGGGAGTCAAAGTCATCACCATGCAAAAACGGAGTCTATGTGTAAAACAAAGTGGTCACAAGAAACTGAACTGCTGACTTGTTACATCACAGGAAACAAAGGTTTTACTGTTCTGGGCTGCAAAATAAGGCTGTTATGATGCCTCCATCAGCAATTCAAGCCTCCTTCAGGATCAAACAGCAGGGAAGTGTTACCCAGTTATGTTACAAATGGGTATGTACACATGGTGCAAGATTGTAAGTAATTTTTAGCCTGGTGTAAAAAGACATTTTTAAGAATTCAGCTGCTGAGAATTTTGTTTAAGTGGTATATATCATGAAAGCAGAAGAGTATGCAGAAGTAAACAGACTGGACATGGAATTAGAGGCCTATCTTGGGAATTGTGCTCCAGCCAATGGTTGTTGAAATAGCTGGGTTTAAATTTCCATATTTTAAATATTTTCCCATGTGTTTTAGATTAAAAATGCAGATGGGCATTGCTGGTATTTTATTTTAGACTATGTAGGCTGTTTCTTGAACCAAAACACTAATTGAAGCACTTTAAATATTTTGAAGACATTTAAATATTGAAGATGTTTAAATGATGCTTGTTCTGATGTACAGTATGCACATAAAGTCCAGTATTTTAATGAATAACCTTTTGAAGATGTAAACTAATACTATATGTTAAATGAGCACCATTTAATAGCAGTCAAACCCTGCCATTCTATAATCTTTATCAGGTATTGGAGTACTGTAAAAAACTGTAACTGTAGCACCAGCAAAATGCTTATTTTGCAACTTAATCAATTGTTAACAATTAATACCATTTTAATAGGCATTGTAATCTGAAGCTGTAACATCTTAAGAATTCAAAAGCAACCAGCTGTATGACACTGATGTTCTATTACCTCTGTCATTTATATAAAAAAGCATTAAAGTCCCCTCCAGGTGTTAAACTCTACAAGATAAACTCATGTTTGGCAACAGGGATGCCGGGGCAGGTACACGTTTGATTTGGATTAATTCCCCCATGCAATATGCAGTTGGCTGGCAGTACCTGAAAAGGAGCTGGAAACTGCTTCTTGTCAATGTCTCTACGTCAAGAATTATGTTCTTGGATCTGCTCAAAGTCTTCCATTCAAAATCCACTTGCTTTCCCAAGACACCTGCACTATGAGTTACTGACTCTAATACTGACCCCTGGTGATGGGGCAAGCAGATGTTGCTGTAAAACCCCAGAAATTATTATCCTATAAAAGAGCAGCAGGTTACATTGGAGCGTCAAGGGCTCCCTGGTGATTACCACATCCAGCTCCCAGGAACTAGATCCACCATATCACACAATGTAGTTTCTTTCCAGGGCATTAATGAAGCCTAAGGATAGCAGCATTTTTCTGCCCTCTAGGAGATTCTAGTTCTCTGAAAGATTATTGTAACAGCAGCTTTTGCTGCTGCACTTACTGGAGAAGGAGAAGAAGCAAATGTGTGTTGCTCCTCCAGAGCTAAACCTAGCAATTCTGTTCAGTTGTGCTGTTCTGCACTAGTGTCCCATAGTAAAGCTGGCGAGTGCTGAGGTCCGTTTTGAGGAAAAAACCCAGCCCACGCCCTCTGACTTAGAGCAAATACAACCTGGACTGTTACCACCAGCTGGGAATTAAACACCACAGTGAATGTCCTATAAGCTTGTTCTGCTGGACAGGGAGCAAAGAGAGACACTGCATACATGTGCTCACAAACTGGCTTGTCCTTTTTAGTCAGAAGATGAAGTTCAGACTTCTGTAGTTGCTTTTCTAGTCTGGGTTCTGCTGGGACAGGTCAGTCCAGCCTGCAGCAGAGGCAGACTGAGAACAGGGACTGGGTTTACTCCTGGCCCCTTCCAGTGCAGAAACCCAGATGACTTCTTGGGTGAACCCACCATAGTCCTGTAGGGCTGAGGTAATTAAATACATTTCTACAGGTGACAATGGTTATTGGAGCTATAGAGCAGGAAAGAAAAATTAGGCCACTAAGTGCAAAATAGAAGTATAAAATTTATTTAAAACCACCCACAAAGTTCTGTGTAATCAGGAATGATACAATTTGTAATAGTCTTTTTAAAAACTCAGGACAAGATTTAAAATATATTTTCAATTACAGTATTCATTTAGCCTTATTCAGTTAGGACAATTAAAAAAAAAAAAAAGAAAGTTTACGTTCTAAACAGATGAGACGCACAAGAAAAATAGAACAGAACAGACAATTTCCACAACAACAATTTTTACATGTATGTTGCAATACTAGTATCAACAATTCAATGTATCTTGCTACATAAACATGAAATCATGTACAACAACTGCTTGCACCAAAAAACATAGCTTAATTAGATCTTTCAAGTAACATGCAGTCACAACTCACAAGTCTTCAAGTACTGCTGGTAAGGGTTCCCTTGTCTGCAAAGATTTTAAGGTTCAGTTTCTCAGCCAGCATAACTTTTCACAGCTTCACCAGCCTCCAGGGAGCTGTGCTCAGTTATACTAGGAAAGAATCAGGCCCCCAATGTTTGTTGAGAAAACAAATTTTTATACTTTCTCCTGTAAATACTGTGACATAATGAAGTGCTTTTTCTTTCTGATTTTTTTCTCCCTGTACATCATCTTTTGTTTAAAAAAAAGTTATGTTCCAGATTTCAATACAGTAGGTTGGTAACTGGAAATAAAACTTCAAATTTGAAGTTGAAAAATAAATATCAAATGCATCCCAAAGAAAGAAAAATAAGGGGAGAAAAGAAGAGAGAAGGAAACAGACTGACTTTTTTACTTTTGCTCTGACACACTGCAAAGCAGGAAAGAATTCATTAGCCATAGCATTTCAGGACCGTGCGTCCTTACATATTAACGTTCTTTCCTAATGACAGTGAATTCTGATCAGTACTTGTGATTTGGTGTGATATTGTCACATGGAGAGCTGTCTATTCCAAACTGAGCAAATAATCATGGAGTAATTCACTGCCAAAGACTGAAATGTCTGAAGGTTTGCATTGGTTAGAACTGGCTTTCTTTGAGTGGTATTGGAATATTCCATTTGTTTTTCTTGCCTACAGTTACCTTTTCATTTTGAGGACAAGAGATTCATGAAGTTCAGCTGCTGCCTTTGGGGTTGCATGGATTAGACAAGAATTCACAAAGCTGGTACAGAATCTGTTCTCATGAGGCTCTGCAGTATTGCTGCAGTGGAAAAACTGAAGAACGAAAGTATATTTTCCTTTCCTCAAACTTCTTTTAAGTGAGAAGTTTGCGTTGCTTTGCATTTCCTAATTGCAATGTAGCAGGGCTGTAGCTTCCATAAAGCTTCCACTGGCAGCCTGGGCAGCTCTGCAGGATTGGGCATGCAGAGCAAGGCCGATGTTTCCTGGCAAGTAGCACCACAGTGAGGGCAGGCACAAAGTGCTGGCTTTTGGCTTTGTGTCCCAGAACTCTCCCCAGTGTGACACAGCACACAGCCCTGCACACCCTGCTAGGTCTGCAGTCAGGACAGAAGGGAGTGCAGTAGATTGTCACAACCCAGTTTATATCATCCAGTTAAAAGGATCAAATTACGATAAAGGGAAACAAGTATTTTAAGAAAAATTACCAAAGCTTAAAAGTAGTATTATCAACAATTCTGTGAGATTTGCAGGTTGGCCATTACCTACAGGTACAAATCTTTTACCACATTGTCTTTGTAGACAGTGTTGGGCAAAGAACAGCTAATGTAAGTGAATACTTAAAACCTGGTAAAACCCAAGCCGGTTTATTCCCAACTTGCCTTTCTAAACTAAGAGCAATCTGGATGTTACTAGCCAGTATGTGTACAGTAGGGATACCATGAAATTGATGTCAGATGATTGTACGAATCATTTGGTAACTGCTTTGATTTTTACTACTGCCCTTTAATACCATGATCACTGTGATGGGATACTCTGAAGGACACAAGCTAAAGTGACCCCTCTACCCTTTCAATGCAAAGCAAAGAACAATAGTATAAATGAGAATCAGGGCCTTCACTCTTATTTTAAGACGACTGTCATACCCTAGACCCTTTTCCATTACAATATCATAATAAAAATACAGATATACATGTAAAATATTGATCAGGTCACAAAATTTTCCACAACAGTATTAAAACATTCTGTGGCAACAACTGTAATACTGAACATCAAACTAGCAGTCCCCTTGCTCCACTGCAATAGCACTTCCTTGGAACACAGTCATCTGCTGTACCTGGTAACTCTGTAGCTAAGTTCCAGACCTGTCCTCCTCCTTCCATATGTAGCTTTTGAGGTGTCCACCTGCATTCTGTGGCTTTATGAGGAACAGTGCAGGGTGTGCAGTGTTGAAAACAACACCTTTGATCAGTCACACCCAACACAGCAAGTCACCCTCACGTTATTTAGCACCCAGGTCCTGCATTCATTGCAAGCATGCTGTTGGAAGATTCTAGCATTTGAATACAAGTATGTGTGGAAAAATGCCATATGTAATGGTCCAGTAGAGGAAAAGAGAAAACTGCACTGTTTTGGGAACTAAGGATACAGCATTGAGAAGCATGTTTTATCTTTTAAAGCTGAAGTCAGGAGTATGTGGTTAAACACCACGAGCGATTTTGGGACAACATACTGGGGAACTGGACTGGAAAAGAATCCTAAAGTCTTTATGTCTCAGACAGAAACAGTGGTGCTGACACCCTGATACCCTTGAACAAAAGGAATTGGCTACTTATTTTTTGCTCAAGCCCCATCAATTCTATTGGCTGCTACAGAGGAAGAACATCTTTCTTCCAAGCAGTCTTATGTTAAGGCATTTAACTTACCTAAGTATTGTGTATCTCACAAGGACTGTGACCGATCTAATGAGGATCGAAACACTCCTGCTCTTTCAATTATGCAGAGTCTGCGAGAGCTGTCTTATGTCAGGAACTGGGCACAGCTGTTAGAGTAACTCAGAAGACTGGAGGCCATTCCACAGAGATGCTGGCAACAGGAAAAAACAAGTACAAAAATCCTGTACTCTGAGAAGAGATGCCTTTTCCTTCTCAGGGGATGAGCAATTTTTTTAGTCTTGCAAAGTCTCTTTTGTTTGGCTACTGACAGATACAAGAACAGATGGTAATAACTACATCAAGAAATCTGAAAATTAAGTGGAAATCCAATTATTTGATTCAAAAAGTAAGAAAACAGTGGTGACATAATGAATTGTCCCTTTTTATTGGGATTAAAAAAAATCCCAACTGCAATATTCTAGGCTCCCTCTGAGAGAACATTAAGTAAAACCCCTAGAACTGTCACCTGGAGAATAAAAGAAAATAAAATCCCAGGATGGTTGGGGTTGGAAGTCCATCTCATTCCACCCCCTGCCATGGGCAGGGACAGATTCTACTAGACCAGGTTGCTCCAAGCCCCGTCCAACCTGGCTTTAGACACTTCCAAGATGGGGCATATCCACAGCCTCTCTGGGCAGTGTATTCCAGGTGACAAAGAAATTTTAGGAGAAGAGTCACAAGGAAAATTCCTGAGATGAGGATCATCCAAAGCAGGACAACGTGCATGCAGGCTGCCAGCTGTGCTGCTAATGCCAAGTGCCAGAGCACAGCTGGAGAGGGAGAACCTCTGGTAAAAGTTAGAAGAACTGAAAACATCCAGCAGCAGCTGATAAAGTGAGCTAGTGCTAACTGTGATCATAGCTGACCACAGCAGACAATCCAGAAAGGCCAGAAAGAGAGAAAGGGGGCTGGAGTATCCAGTGTCACCTGAACAGAATAGAAAGCAATGCCTGCTAATCAACACTAGCCAAATTAAGTGTTCTTCAGGGAGACAACATAGCATTATGTAGAACTAAGTCTTTGTAATTTAGTCAAATATGTAAGTGATAGTATTTATAAGTTTTGCTCACTCCTCTTAACAAAAAGTGTTTTAATAGGGCAGTAATAAACTATTTTCAACCACTCTTTAGAAGAAATGATCCCTACATATCCTGGTGCCTGATCAGATAGTACTGTTAGAAATCCTTGGTCTTTCAGGAAACCTCAAGTATAAGACTCTTCCATTTGTGTAATTATAGTTTTGTAGCAACACACTAAAGCAGCATGTAGACAACTTGTGAAGACTGACTAAACATCAGGTAATCTGACAAGACTGACACCAGTCCCTGAACTGTTCCACTAAGAGTGACCACTGTCAAAAGTCCCCAGGGTGTGGCAACTATTTTAGATTAAAGGAGAATGTAAGTGTGTCACAGACTAAATAAAAGAATTTAAAGTCAGATGTACCAGAAGTGTCAATATAAAGCAGTACCCTGGCAACTACAACACATGAACACTACAACAGAGAAGGCTGTCTCAGGAGTCGACTGTACCTTCAGAGCTTTGCTCATGACTTACTTATCCTGTGCATAAAAATCATCATGGAATTGTTAAGGCTGGAAAAGATCCTAAAGACCATGAAGTCCAACCAGCATCCCATCAGCTTGCCATTTTCTCTATCTTGACCATCCTCAGACTGAGGATGAATGCAGTGCTTTCTAGGTTGTTTGTCTACACAGATCAGCAAAGGGTGACCAACTCTCTCCCTCCTCTGTTTTGAGTTTTTTTTCTTTAAATGAGTATTTGGAGGCAGAGACCAAAGGAGCTGTTACGGTCTCCAGAGGAAATGTAGAAAGAAGTGGATTTGTACATATATCCACAAGGAAACGTCTTCCTTGTTAGAACAGTGTTGACAGACATTGTTGTGACACCATGGTACTGCAATCAATGGCAGCTCTCTCTACCACCTCATTTTATGGGAAGATATTCCCTTTACACTTCCCCCTACAAGTCAGACCAACACCCAATAAAGCAAGCCAGAATTTCCACGTGTGATTGGACTGTTCCTCATCCCAGATTGTGTTATTTAAGATCAGATCATCACAGCTCACAGCTGGGCAGACACCTTTCAAACAGGAAATAAAACACGATTTCATGGAGTAGACAACACAAAGACCCGAATATGAATTTCAGGGACCACAATAGGCCTGAAAGAGTTTGCCTTAATGCAACTGCTGTTAGCATACAAAGTGTGGAAGTGGCCACACATTTTAGTTTTTCATATATCTGAGGGCACAGTTATTTCCTCCTGATGACCTAGAAATGACAGGATTTCTGTCATTTCTGTCTATAAAAATTGATGACAAAGCTGATAACTGCTTGGATACATGGAGCTAATTTCAACATGAGAAGAGTTCCATGGTAAGTGAAAAGGCAAGACTGACCTTATCTTTCAAACATAAACCCATGAAGATGCACTTTTGCAAGCCTGCCTTCGTAACTTGTGTCTCACTGAACAACCTGTCGGGTAATACAAATCAAAAGAAGCTGTCGAGCTCCAGCCTGGAGCTGGTCTGACAGAGACCTGCCTGAAACTTGAGGTGCAGGAATTGCATCTCTCCACACACCTGAATCACTCTCAGGCTACAAACACCTCTGTGTTTAACTAGTAGTAAACATGTTCTCCAAATCTCTCTCCATCTGTCATTGCATTGTGGAAGGGCTGCAAGGGTCTGAGTTAGCACCAACTTTGGCCAACTCTTGTCCATATCCATCCAGTTAACTACAGAAATTTCAGGAAAGCTTGATGAATGAGCACCTTGCAGTCAGCAGGGTTGCAGAAATGTAAACAGGGCCCAAATTTAACCCACCAAATTTAGCCTAATACTGCAATAAAATTAAAAATATATTGAAGAAAATCCACACAGTTGTATGTTACAAAGACTCTTAAGTACTAGAGAAGTTGTCATTTACCCATGCTTAACATAAAATGTTGCTTAAGAGACTACAGTTATGTCCTGTTCTAAGTCTAAAGAAGCACTGTCATAGGTAAGATAAGGACTTTCACCAGCAGTTGTTAAGTAAAAGTTAGCTTGGAAAGTCCTTAAAAAAAATCTGCGTACAACTGCTACAGATAGAAAGCTGCAAGTATTTTAAAAAGCTTCTTTGACTTTGTGACTATAAATATTTACAGAAATATTTTTCTGTTTTCTGTAATACATGAGCATGTGTCAAAACAGTAAATTCACTGTTTGATTGGACACAACTGCAGTGACTCCCACAGGGACTCAGGGAATCAAATAGAACTGCCCCCTGCAACGAGCACTGCTCCTTCCCTCCAGAGGGGAGGGGGAGTACTGGTACTGGACCCAGTGGACAAAGGGAGGAGACATTTCTTCTGGGAAGTCAGAGGTTCCACATTGGACCAGGACAGTTTTTGCAAGCATACTGTGAAAAGTGATCCAAAGACAAGCACACTGGCCCATAGCAGAATCCATGTGCTGTTTTTTCACCCAGAACACTGTGCCAGCTGATGGAAACCAAGTAAAACATGCAGGTCTGATCTAGGCAGCTACCTTAATTTTAGATCCAGCTCCTGGTCTGGCCACCCCAGAAGGACATGGTTAAGAGGTAAGAGAAAATTACAAGTGGCTGTGTGGGCAGCAAAGGAAAGAACAGACCCACGAATTGCAAATTTTAAGAGACAAAGTTATAAAATGATAACCTTACTGAAAACAATGCAATTTGTGTACAAGACTGATAAATATTCTGAAGTATTACAAGAAATAGCACAGAGTTGTCAAAGCAGTAAATAGTTGCATTTTCTATCCCGTAGTACAGCAATAGAAAATACCAGCTTGTCAAATGACAGCCTGCTCTGTGCCCAGCAGGACATGGAAGTGCCCAGCCAGCCTGCCAAGGCGGACATGCTGGAAAAGCAGTTTAGGTGACTGTCAGGGAAAGAGCACCATGAGTGATACTGTATTGTATAGATGAGATATTTCTCTCATGTGAGTAATATTAATGAAGTAGTAACTGTGAGTTTAGCACCTATCAGTTAATAGCTTAACTATGATGTTAAGATACACATTCCTCTGTTAGATTTGCCATTTCAAAAAAAGTAGACCTGGATTACCTGTGTTTGAAGGGATCCTTTTAAATCTACCTTTCAGTGCCTCACTTCTTAAAATGAAGCTGCTGGCTTTTCAATGGAACATTTTTATCTTGAAGTTTCCCTAAGTTAAATACAGGCATTTGCAGGAAAAGATTCAAGTAAAAATGACCTATTTTAATGTAATGAATAATGTAAAAGGTAAAGAGATTGCCCTGTAACTTAATTAGTAAGTTATTACCTGGGAGTGCTGAATTACAGCATTACAGAAGCAAGCTGTCAGCACTGTCAGTGAAAGCAGTAAACTAACGTGTACACAATGGCTTGTGGTGTGGGACCAGGGCTTTCAGATGGCAAATCCACACCGGAGCAGCTGGGGACACACAGTACACTCACTGTATGGACAGCTGCAACTCCACTCATCTTCGGCTCACCAAAAACATAGGAGTTTTAAAATGAAAATCTAAGGCACACAAAATACCATAATGATTTGATGTATACTGTGTATTACAAAGTCAATAAGCATAAAACTGCTAGTACAAAACAATGGCATAATATTGGCTCTGGTTCAGTATTATTTACAATCCCTTCATATCCTCTATTTGAGTTAATACTAAGCTTTGAACTAAAATGTGCAGCATACCCAGTTTTTACATAATTTACTTAAAATAGTTAAGATACAAAGAACGGGTTCAATTCCTCCATCCTCTGCCATCAACAGCTTTGTTAATTTGAACAGGAATCTGGAGAATTAAACCCAAGGTCATTACGTAGTCATTGCTGCTCCAGACCTTGCTCCTGCAAACACCACATGTGTGCACATGGGCACAGGAGAACAGGCTCATGGATCTACAGCCGCACCACAGGATGCCAGGAACCACCAAGGTTCTGACTGGCACTGTGTGTTAAAAACACCTTCTCGTACCCAACTGTACATAGAGTGCTTGCACTTCAGCTTCTCAAGGAACAGCACCTTGTGTGGGGTTCACTCAAGCAGCTCTGGATAGCTCCTACTCCTCCACACAGCAACACTACAGTATATTATCATCAAGTATATTGTCAGTACATCTGCACACTGGAAAACTCCGACTTGGTCCTACCTCCAGGCTCCCTGGTCAGGGCAGGTGCTGAGACAGGTCCAGCTTTGTGCAAGGGCCTGACCCTGCAGCTCCCAGGGCAGCCCTGGCTCGGGCAGAGCGGCTCCCCTGGAAGAAGGGGCAGGAGGAGCTTGGTCCTCAGCTGACATTGTCATTTGGGAATTGGTTTAAATAAATACGTTTGAAAAAGAAATACACAGGAGAGCAGAATCAGAAAGAAGAGTGGGATGCTACAGTATTTAAAAGCAATGGAGTGTCTGTTTTTCCTCTGGTTTAGCAAATACTCATTTCATAATATGTCACTTTTTCCAACAGAAATGGAGAACATAAATTTCGTTTTTGGAAGGAAGGGTACAACCCTTTCCAAGTACAAACTACTTCAAAAATTCACAAAACATTTTTGTAAAAAAACTCAACTCAGAAAACTGGTGAATATTACAGACAGGTTATTCTTAATGAAAAGTTTGCTGTTAAATATTATAAGTTTCATAATTTTCCGACACTTCCTTTGTATTTTCCCCAAATTATTTTTTTTCCAGAATAGAATAAGGCAACTCTAGGGGGTATTTTTTTATCCCAAAACAATCCTACCCCTGAGGCAATAGGAACATTTGGTTGTCATGTTAACTTAGAATGCTCCAAACAAAAGAGACCTATGCACTTATTGCTCAAAGAAACCATAATAAATGCTGCCTTTAAAAAACCAGATAATATCCATGCCTCTCAATAGCAACACATGTATTGATCAGATGTCTCCTCATTCCATGTTTGTACTCTCTTGAAAAGAATAAAAAGGTTCTGTAATTCGTAACTGTCGTTTATATGCAACATAAAATCTTCAATGAAAAAGGGTAAGTTAAAAACAACCACATATGCTGTGGGCATACATCCTGCAGCTGTAACAATATGGAACTCTACACAGCAAGAATAAAACCATTTCTTCTGTAGAGTTTGCACAAACCTTAGACAATATGATCCTTATACTATACTATTTCAAGTTAATTTTAAAAATAGAAAGTGCTTTTAAAATATATATTTACAGCTTAAAAACAACTTCCAGCCATCATTACCAAATAACTTCATTTTATACATAATGACAAATCTAGATAACAAAATTCATTGGTTTTCTAAAAGATTTATCTGTAATTTGGACTATATAGCAATGGTTGGAAGTTGTTAAAGCAATGGCACCATGAAGTAATAATTCAGCTTATTTATTTTTTACTGTTTGATGTGGTTAAGCACCAAGAGCTGTGTAGAGCTATAACTGTATAACTTGATTTAACACCATAAAATGTGAACCTGTTAAAATCCCTATAAATGATTTTTGTAGTAAACAGATTTGATTTAAAGCACCAAAATATAAATTCCTAAAGGTAATAAACTGAATGATTCAATCAAGGTTAATAACCTAAACAAAATCTCTTTTAGCATGTATTAAAACTATACAGCTTTTTTTTTTTTTGCTTAAAATGTGCTTGAGCACCACCAAATGTTAAAGTCACAGTTTAAGAAGAAATCCCCCCCCCTTTTTTTTTTACCTCAGCCTTAAAATGGTTGAGATGAGCAAATAGTAAACGACAGGAGACTTGTTCTTTAACAGCACCTTAAAGACACACCGTGTGACTCCACAGCAGGAGCGCCACAGGACACCTACGCCCAGTGGTTGTAGGGCCCCGCCACACGTGTCAGGGCGTACGAGGACACCGTGATCACCTTATCCTTGGTTATTGTTAATGCTCTGCGCGATGGAATTTGGTTGAACTCATTGTCTTCGTAAAAAATATCTCTGTTTTCACTTGGTTGCTTTGCTTTCCTGTTGCTGGAGTTCAGTTCAGTGTTCTCTGTTCCCAATCGTTCTGCTTCTTTTTCTTTTTCCTTCGCCCTCTCAGCCATCTTTGCTTCCCACATGGCTAAACCATGTTTTGGCTCATTTAAATTTTTGTGTTGGTAGAAAACTAAAGAAATTCTTGTGGGATGATTACGGTTGGGCTTTTTAATCGGTGTGGTAGCATGGAGTTCCCGTCTTGCACATTCTATTAAGATAGAACCATGAGAAGGTGCCACAGCAACCCCACCAATGTCATCATCCAAAAAATTGTGCTCGCTGTCTGACCACAATTCCTCAGCCTTTTCTTCAGAATCAGCCGGGTGTCCCAGTGCACTGTTTTGCTTTTCATCAACACAGTCAAAGTCACACATCTGTCCTTGGTGGGAGCTGCTCTTTTCCATGGGGCATTCATGGGAACAGTCAGCTTCGTTTCCAACGGCATCCTTTGCTGGAGAGCTTAGTGGTACTGAGGAGTCACAAGAGCTGATTATCTGTGAGGAAGAACTGTCCAGCTGAAGCTGACAGTCTTGTTTGTCTGGCTGATGTTCAAGTATAGTGGGCAGGGAGTCTCTGTGTGCTGGGGGGCCTGGAGCAGTGACATCAGGAAGGATAGGTGGCACTCCGTTCACCTTATCGTTCAGCAGAATTCCAGTATAGCCTTTGACCGACACATCAAAGTTCTTGCAGTTAACGTAAGGTGGCACGTCTCGAGGTTGCTTGGTACTGCATTCGAAATACCCGTAGGGAACTGAAAAATCTTGTTGAAGATTAGTCACTGCTGTTAGGCCAGGCTTATGTGCTAGAGATGGATAAGGATGTAAACTATCCACCTTAAAGGGGGAGGAAGCCGTGTACTGTTTTAATAAGGAGCAATTTTTTGTAGTGTTTGAAGTATGTTTCATGGCATAGAGGTGACTGGAAGTCTCCATTTTTATTCCAGGCTTTAAAGCATCTGTTTTGTTCCCTAGAAGAAATGCACACCGAAGTGTAAATACTTATAATATTTTCATACTTGCTTTCTAACATGAAAAAGGTACATGATGACTACAGATTTTTCAAAATGGTTGTTTTTAGCTTTTTAGGAATATGACCACAAGCATATATATATTTGAACCTTGCTGAAATAATGCCTTAACCTTTTCCAGCAGGCTGCTGGTAAATAAAAAAGATATTTCACAGAGGGATGGAGAAAACAAGCAGAAAGAATGAAATAACCACTGAATCCTGATTCACACAGCCCAGTCCTACACAAGTGCTTCCCACCAGCTGACTTCTGCCCCTCAGTTTGAAAAAAACCAAACCTATGACATTCAGCCTGTCTGAAATTAAGCCTGTGAATCAGCTGGAATTCCAGGCTGACTTAACCCCACATTATGATGGAAGGAAAAAGTGTGTTTATGGCTCTTGTCTGTTGCAGCCCAAACAGTTGAATTACAACCACTCCTGCATTGCAATAGCAACTCAGAATTGCCTTTTAAGAAAAGGATCTGGCAACATGCTCCAGGTAAACCCATCCTTGCAAAGCTGCATCATGTGACTTGGCTGTCTGCCACCTCCCATCCAACTGCATCAGTAACCACTTCAGCTCTTTGTGCAGACACACTCTGGTCAGTCTCTGACAGCTCCTTAGTCAGTGTCCAGCCATGGCAACCCTGCTGCTCCTCTTGTGTGGAACAGGCTGCTCACATGACTGATTCTCACCATGGGTATGTTCCATCCAGAGTCCACTGGAGTAATGGGAAGGAATTCCATCACCTTGGCTGGGCTTTGCCTCATGCCCTGCAGTTGTTCTGCATGTGTTCTGTGGCAGACTGGCACCCACAAGAGAGCTCTGGGGTACTGTCAGACACCCTCTTTGTTCCGTAAATACACAGAATGGTTAATTGCTGTACCAATACAGAAGAACTATTCTTTCTTTTACTGTCTTCTAATAATTTATAAATAGTGACGGATTATAAAACATTCCTCCAATAGGAATGCAAAACGTCAAAGTGGAATAAATTACAGACACAATAATTAATATGCAAAAACTGAAGCTGGAGTGGGACATAAGGAAGCTGCATCAACTCTTTAAAAACCTTTTCTATGAAATCAAACACAAAGCATTTAATGTAAGAACGGCACGCCCTTTTGGCCTTCCCCCAAAAGATTTTAAACACAGCATTTGAGAATTGTGCTTTCCATCACCTCTGAAGACAGACCTGCATTCTGTGAGAATAAGTTTTAACAACCCACAGCACTCACAATGGCTGTGGCTCCAGCAAATGCCCCATCTCTTGCCAGAAGCTCCTTGCTCTGCGGGACAAAGTAGCAGAGATTAAGTTAATTCAAATATATGGGCAGGAGGAAAGCTGTAATGGTTCAGAGAAGATGGCACCTCCTGTTCAAAGTCTGGTGCACCTCTGCTGAGAAGTGTTGGCTGAAGTGGCCACTGCTCTGCTGTGGCCAGCTGAGAAACCATCTCTTAAGTTGGTGGTTCCTCTCCTATTCTATCCAATATGGGCCAAGAAGAATTGCTGGTATTTATGGAGACAAAATTAATCTTTCCATCCATGTTTATTTGTCCAGAATAATGTGGTTAAGAGATAGGACTATGCAAGGGAAGAAGTAAGGCCTCTGTCTTTAATGCACACTTCATACTAATTTAGAATTTCAAAGGCCTTCAGAATTACTACAAATGTAAAAATTAAGAGTTAACGCTGCTTGCAGCTGGTAAGAGGTGCATGATTACATAGCCTTTCCACGAAGGACTGGGCACAGTGAAGACTCAATCCAAGCCCTCCCACATGCAGGCCCTGCCAAGCTGACACAGGCTGGCTGCAGCACTCAGAAGCTCCTCACCACCATCTTGGCTGCCAGGTGAAGACAGGAAAGAGGACAAGAGTCCTCTCTTATTCCTTTTTCATTTCCAGTGCTCCAGGTGTGAAGACATGCAGGTTACAGCAATCTCCCAAGCTTTCCAGCTGGGACATACTGCAGTGGCTCTCAGGGTAAGGCCAGGCCTCTTCCAGAAGGACAGATTCCTGGGCAGAATGGCACAGTCAGCCTTGTGACTCCATCATGCTCCAGAGCCCAACAGCCTCCCATGACTGGACACATGGACAACTGTATCTACCACCCATGGGAATCCCATCTCATTGCACATTCCTCATATTCTTTTTCATATTTGAAAAGCCAAATCAACATTCTAAACTCTTGCCCCTCACTAAACTGAGTACTCTGCATTACATACATCAGTTATCAATACCTCTTCCTCTACAGCTGGCGTGTAGCTAAGTATCCTTTAGTTCTTGTATCAGGAGAAAGTTTAATAGTAATATCTCACTAGCTTAACATACCTTTAGCAGTGCTGTATTCACTGCTTACAAAAACTCTAATCAGTATTTTTTCCATTCTATTTTGTATTAATGTGAAGGGATCCTGATTACAATACTCATTTCCTCTAGTCTACTATTAAGAGTGACTACCGAATAGCCAAGTTTCAGCTCCTGCTCCTATATAAAATCTGACATTCTCAGCTAGACTGTAAGTTTCCATTCCTGAGGACTAAGATGATACCTGCCTCTGGCAGGATGGAAAGAAGCAATGGATGACTGATCCCCTACAGCTGCAAACCCCCGCATGTCCAAGTTACTGGCGAGAAGGGGCAGGGCAGCAGGGGGGTGCCTGTAGAACTGGAGTGAACACTGAAGTAATGTACAGAAACATTCCAAGTTGCTGTCTCATGCAGAGCACAGCACTGGGCCCCTTGGCAAGCTGCCCTTCCTCTGCCACTGCTGCCCAGGGAACGAAACTCTTCACACAGGCACCCCCAGCACCAGGTGCCACAGGCAGCTGTGGGGTTTATAGTGCTGACATTCACCTTGTGGAATTCCACTATCAAAACTCCTGTAACAAAAACAGCACTTTTATCAGAGAAAGTAAATATTCAATTCACATTCTTATTTTTCCATCCCTGAACAATCTTCTACCTCATAAAAGTCATTCTTCCTCACACTGTGGCTTGCTTTAATCAGCAGCCCTTTTAAATTACTTTCCAAAATACTTCAAGTCCAAACAAATTAGGTAAGTTGGCTTGTTTACACAGTTACTTTATTATTTCTGCATGTTCAAGGAATAAAGTTCTTTGTTCCCAAGGCATATGGCTACTGTACCATTTGTTAAGGTTTTCAGGTGTGGTTCAGGTGTGTAGTTACCTACTGTAACTACAGTGTCACATACAAGTAGAAGGGCAATAAATCTATTTCAGTGTTTCAAAACAACATTGCAGTGAGAGACAACAATTTCAGGATTCCTTTCCAAGCCAGAGCCCTCCAATGCTTCCGGAACTTCCGGTCCAGTTGTAGCACAGAGTGGCTGTGTCTCCAAACATGCATGTGGATTAGCTGAATGTCCAACGTCCCAGGGTTGTCAGTAACACTGATTTTGTTTATCAGTTGCCCTGATTCCCCTATTGAGGCAGAGAGTGCTTGGTGCCATTATGGAAGTGCAACAAATGGATTTTTATTTGTTTTGTAAATGTTATCCCCCAAAATGCAGACATTTAACTATTATTTCTCCCCTTAAGTCTATTGCATATATCTAGATGTCTCATGAAATAAAATTACAGCAGGTTGGCTAATTTTCCTATCTTCTTCCTAACAGGGAATAGGCTGTGCTTTAATTCCTTTTATTTATTTTTTCCCCACTTAAGGAGACAATTCAAGTCCATGGCTTCTTCCAGCTCTTCCTTCTCTTTTAGTTCTCACTACTGCACAGTCCCATACCATAGCTCTACCCTGTCAAGGTATGAAATCTGACCCCAGGTACCAGTGTACATAAAAAGCACCTCCACACAGCTCAGCCCAGTCACAGTTCTAATAAAGGCCAGTGCTGAGGAGCTTTTTCCCTCCCTTTAGATGTGCAAGAGGCAACACAGATCAGAAGAGACTCACCTGAATAATGCAGAGTGTTGCCAAGATTTTCTGGGGCTTCAGTTTTCAGCTTCACTGGTGTTGAATATTTTTTATCTACTAATGGCTGCTTTTCAGTTGGGGTCCTCCTTGTGTCTGGTTTCTTTTTCTTGGTGGCTCTGAGAGGCTCAGCTAACATCCGCACTTCCCTGGGGAACGCTGTGAGCACCTGGATGGCTCCAGCTTTGATTTTGGCTTCCAGCCCCTCCTCAGTGCCGAATTCATCTGTTTGGGAGATTTTGTAAAGAGGCAGCACGTGGAGCTGTTCATCGCTTGGAATGACCCCCACGCTCCGGTTATCCTCCTTCGTTAAGGTACACACCTGGCAAGAGCAGGGACAGTTACAGGGAGCCCCCACACCAAACCCAAGCTATGGAAGTACTGAGCCTGTCACTCCAGGCTTCACTGTCCCCTTGTATTATACGGCCTCAATGCTGTGGGGCTTTCAAATGCAAACAGCTGACATATTTTGTTTGATCTATGACAATACAGAAAAATTACTGGCACTTGAATAAGATCAAGGCACATGCCTTGGACAGGAAAAATGAAACTTTGACTCTGCTTACACTATCCACAAATATAGGCCAACCATGGTAAATAATCTCAGCTGTAACTAGAGAGTTAAGTTCCTAATAATTCCAATTATTTTTTTAAGTACCTAAATACATCTTTGATGATCAGATTCATTTATTAATCTATTATTTTTGGATGGAACAAGAAGTTTTTATGATCTGGAATTGGTTTTGGCTAGCAAATGAAAAAAACCCCACCACGAACAGCTACTTATACTGTCATATTTTTAGCAAATCTCAGCTCTAACTCCCTCCCTCTCTCTCAACACTTTCTTAAGTTAACAACCTCCAGCAATTAAATCACAAGACACAGGAAATGTTCTCCTACACCATTGCCCTATTTCCTGTTATTCTGGGCCATGAGATCCTGGAGCCCAGAGGAAAGTGCTGGTTACATCCAATTTAATAAGGGCACATGAGAAATGTGAATAAATATTCATAAATAAATAAAATAAATAATAAATAAATAAATATGCAGTAGTCTTTGCCTCATAATTCTAAATGCTGAACATTTCCAGCACTACTGGAGCTCCAGCTGTTACTAACACTAACCCTTCCCCTTGAAAGTGGCACTAAAACCAGCAGTACCATTCCCGGTGTCAGTCCCAAGGGATGGCACCAGCTCTGCATGCCTGAGCATGTGTACAAACAGTCACCCTTTCCTAGTTTTATCAGTGACATTCCTGAGGGACCACTACCTGGCCACGGATCCCTATCACAGCTTAGGGAAGCTGCTATTTCACAGGAGTTACTAACTACACACACACAAAGGAATATGAGCACTATCCAAGGATGGGATGATACTTCCTAAATGGAAACATATCACTCCATTATTGCAGGCTGAATGTGATGCCTATCCTGAACATTTCCCAGAATCCTGTCACCATAGTGAAGATCCCAGGGGAGAATTATGTTATTATTTAGGAGGGGGGGAAACAAAGCATTTTTTATTTTATAGCATGGCTTTTGCATAAAGGCATCGCACAATTATTTCTAGAATAATTAAATTGCAGAATCACAAACAAACTCCTGGCTCAATAAGGTGGTGGCTGTATCAATAGCTCTATGCAAAGCTTGGCAGTCGCAGAGCAGCAAAAGGAGGGAATCTGAGGGGCAGACAAGGGAGAAGAGCTTTTCGGGAGGTGGTGGCAGGATGAGGGGAAGGCTCTAAGGCAAGAAGCAGCTGCTCTGTAGCGTCACTGAGGTGCTGGCTCCATGCATACTCACCTCCGGGGGCAGCCTTGGGACAAGAGGGAGACTTAGAAAAAACAACAAGTTGTTCCATGAGCAGCGAATGACGCCTGTATTCCTATAGACTCCCACACACCCAACCCCAGCACCTGATCCCTGCTCCCACCCCTGCTGGGCACCAACCAGTGGGAGCAGGGCCGCCTGGAGGTCTGTGCTTCCCGGGCCACGGCTGCAAGTGCCCTGCCACCTCCTCCCCCTCCTCCATGGAGGGGGTGATCTGGATCCAAACCCCCTCACTCAACAGGGAAATTGGGCAACTTGGAACAAGAGGTAACATCTCCACAGACAATTCTGTTTCTAAAAAATTCAGCGAAATCTGGTTGAAATTTGCCAACAGGTTCCAAGTTATTCAGGAAGGATGAGGAAGAGTTGGACATACAGAGAGCACAATTGCATATGATTGGTGTTCTCAGATAGCCCAGCTATCCCACCCTTGTAAATTAAAACCAAAAGCAGCAATAAAATGAGCATGGAGGAGCCTGGCTCCCACTTGTTCTTATCAGAAACTGGGCAATTCCCACTTGTCCTTTAGGATACCATGTCCAGCCTGTGCCTGGCCCATGCACTAGTCTGAAAAGTGTCTGAAAGATTCAATCCAGTCTTGATTATTGTGAAAATTGGGACCCTCATCCAATTTACTGTTTTAAATTTCCATGCAAAAACACCCACTTTGGAACAAGAAAGCTGAAGAACTGTTTTGAGGAACTAAGTAAGATGAGAGCTGTAATATATTGACAGAACTATGGTGAAAGTATAGTCAACTCCAACACACCATATATTAAATACTGAACTAGAATACATAAGAAACCAAAGTATATCCAAAATTGCTAAAATCGTGAAGACCAGCACACTTACAGCTTAAATACAACATCAATTTTAATATACGCAGAATTTCCAGGTCAGTGCCCCCCTCCCAAATACATTTTAACATAGAAGTGATGACACAATGGGAAAGGGGTAACTGAACAGTCAGTGTTATGGGGAAGCCAGCTATAAATTAAGGCTGTCCATGTAAGCCAGCAGCTTACAGATGAAGGTGGTGATCCACCAAATGAGAAATACCTGCTTAAAAAAAACATTCCATTATTCAAATCTTTGCAAAATATTCCATTAAGAAACAAAGAGAAGCTTTTGCTGGGAAGTCAAAAGCAACATTTTCCATTGGGACTGACACTGTGCTGCAAAACCGACCAAAATTAAACTCAAACATGAGAAAACCATCAACTTTGTTAAAGGCCATTTACAGGGTGAAGCTCCATATCCAGCTACTCTCCTTTTTCCAGAACATGCAGCTAAATTATCCAGGATGCTCAAAGGCCAAAGAAAACATTGGCCAAGTGGTTTGTTTAGGTTTCCAGTGTGTGGTGATCAAACCCATTACCTCTTCTGGGTTAAGTGATGTCATGGTAAAACTTGCATATTTGTAAAAATTTATTCATTTCTTTTAAACTTAAAATGCATCAGGAACTCAAGGCAATTCCCTCCAGAGATCAAGAGAAACATCTGTAGCCACACAGTTCTCAGGGCATTATTCTGAACCCTTTGATCTGCCTCTGTCCTCTTGAACCTCACATGTAGAAACGATGGAGCCTTTTCCACTGCATTGCATGAACAGATGTTTTAAATTCAAGTTTCAGCAGAGCAGTCAAACAGCTTTTCTAAACCTACACACACCTTCCCTGTGCTGTTGGAGAGCAGAGTGGTTAGATGCCAGTGGGGACTAGTAACATAAAAATCTCTTTGCCCTTTCTCTGCAGCAGAGACAAACCAGGTCCTGCCAGTGGCCTGATGTATCCTGGGCAAGTGTGTAGGTCAGAATCAGAGAAGGGAACCCCAAATATTTTCCTTTTGAGCACTTTGTGCCCCACAGGCAGTGCCAGGTGACACAGGTACAGCACACATGAGCCCCATTTGGGGAGCTCACAGGTTACCAAGTCAACTTCTAATGTTTCTCCATCTCCACAATATGAAAAGCTAATAACCACCCTTCCTTCACCACCTAGGGGTTTATCTTTTCTTTGCTATCATCTCAAGCCCCAGTCTAAGCACGTAGTGGTGAGCCCTGGGATTGTGGTGTAACCATGCAGAAACATGGAGCTACTGGAAAGGCCTAGAGCCATGTGCCATGACACAATGAGCTGTCCTACAGAATTACAGTCATGTACGGGAAAAGCAGTGGCTTGGGTTTTTAGACAAATCAGGAACAGTTTGTGGATGGACTGCTGATTGCCCCTACTTACTTCTGCTGCCAATAATAAATTAGGTATTGTAGCTGCCCTTGAAGCATGGATTGATTTTCCTCCCCTTCTTCCCAGTGCCTGCTGCAGTCTGGGTGGCACCAGGGACTGACCAGAACTGCAGCTGGTCTCCCCTTCCTCAGCCCCATGGGATGAGGAACAATCACAGGCTGCAGAACCAGTGAGGTCTTCCACAGCCTTTTTGTTAGGGTCACTGTCAAACCCCATACATCAGTGACTTAGATGGATTCCCACACGTATGAGGAATGTGATCCTTCATAGCTAATCCAATAAAGAATCAAAAAACCTTAATTTCAGACTCAATTAATAACTAAAGGTTTTACCTGTATTGCTCATTTAGCTTTATATCCACAAGGAACACTGCAGCCTAACACTGCAGCTGTAACACATCAGTGGCCGTAGGAGAACATCGAGATGACAAAATCCTGAGTAAAAGTGTATGGTAAATTTATTGCCTTAAAGGTTCTCAAAAAACAATTAATTGGCAGAAATTACTTCTGTTTCTTTCAGATAAGCACGAGAGTTTACATTTCTGTAGGACTGGCAAGTGTGTTCATTCTACTACACAGCAAGCTGGGAATAGTAGGTTATTATTTTTAGCTTTCTACCAAAAGCAGCTCTGCTAAATTCAGGGTGTGACTGCTAGCTAGGGATGATGTTCAGTAACCCAGATCTCCAGTCATAATTACTGATTACCAGTAATCCTCAATTTGTGTAAGTGAAGATGTACTATTCTCTCCTGTATCTACAGAAGGAATTTCCAAGACTCTTCCACTGCTGAATGACAGCCCGAGAGAGTCACATACAAACAATGCAGCTGATCAAACACGCACCTAGAAAAATCCAAGACTGCTTTTCTGAAATTCTGGCAGAGGCAGTGCAAGGAAATTACTATTGGCGGCTCAATAGATAACATTCTTTTAAGTGTACAGTAAACTCTCTCCTTATCACTAACCTCAGTTAAGTGTTTTGCTGAACTCCTGTCTGTGTCTGGTTTAAATAATCTGAGTAGATTCCAGTTTTCCTTTACTTTGGGTGCCCTGTGCAGATTCCTCTCACACTTGTGGTAAAAGTGATCACCAAAAAGAGGGAACAACACAAAAAGGTGTCACACCAGAGCCTGTGGCATTCACAACTGCCATCTTACAAGGTATTTACTTTAACCTTTTTAAACCTAGAGAAGCTTTAGGTTCTATAAATGAACATTTTGTGTTGGAATAAGGTAAGAAAGAAGAAATCTTACCAACGCTAATGATGGCAAAGATAACAGGCACACTGGGTACAGAATTTAAAAATGTGAGGTGTGATGAGCAGTTAAACAAAATACAAGAGAAAAATATTAAGTCATGGATGCTTGAGGTTTTTAAGGCAGTGCAAATCATTGTGACTCTGTTCATTACCACATTCAGAAAGCAATCTATGTGAGCTGTCACCTTAGGTGTACTACACACTACAATTCACAGACAGAATGGGTCACAGCTGTGTAAGTGACCCCTCCATCATTATGGCCAGTGATTTATAAGAAATCATCATGTCTTTTAAACTATGTAAGCCAGTCTCAAAGCAGCTTCTGGAAATAGACAGGACTGCAGGAGGTGACCAGACAGGTGCTAGTATCACACATACCAACTTTTTTTTGTGTTCCTAGCACTAGATTTTCCTATGGTATTCCCAGATTTGGCTATAAGCAAAATTAACAACCCTAATTTTGATTGTCATCAAAACAATCCAGATGGAGGCAAGCCCAGCATGACCTGCTACTCTGTTGCAAAAAAACATTTTTGGCTTTGGGCTTCCAATCCATGTGACTATAACTGTGGCAAGGACAGAGAACAAACACTGTCCTGTCAGCACAGCCACAGATCCTTGCTGGGGAGGCTGCACAGAGATCATAATATAGCTCAACTCTAATTCACCTTCAGAATGTCCCACTGCAAGTAGATAAATTGAGTGTTAACACTTCCAGCTATTTCCTATTTACAAACAGCCCCTTGCTGCAAGTCTATTAAAATACAGAGAAATCACATCTATGGTATGCAGTAGTTACTTGTGAGTGAGCCACCCAATGAAAACCAGATTGTGAAGCACAGTTTTCAGCAGTTAGAATGATTTGGTAATGTTCTGCAAGACTGACAAAATTTAGCAGAACTTGTTAGAACAACAGTGATGAGTTCTGGCCCATACAATGACCTTACACAAGCTGTAATATTCCCTGCTTCTGAGACTTGGATTTACTTGCAAACACACCATCTACAATCCATAAAGTATCAACACCAGCAAGGATAATCTGAAACTGAAATTACATCAGGTGATTACAGATAAATGCATTTGTAGAACATTGCTCAGTACAACATTCCTCAAAAATGGTTTATTTATCCCTCCACATGCTTCTGGCCAAAATCTATGACTTTTATGGGTTCCAGTACAGTAGAATGAGTAGAAGACCTGGTTTTCATTTCATTTTGTCTTTAACTTAAGAGGCAATGGAGCACTTAAACTATTATTTTCAGAATGCCTAAACTAAATTTCATCAAAAAGCATATCATGCAGTTTGTCTGACAGGGAGGCCTCACTTTCAAATTTAGGACCTTTAACCTTAAAGGCATGGAATTGCTTCAGAAGCAATTTTATAAGGTACGCTGCCAATGTTCTCATATAGAATATCCACACAAGTGGCATTCAGTACTTGCAAAAATAGTAGTCTCTTGAGGACTGCCATTCATTTGCTCAGCATACGAGCACACAGTTAACATGCAACAACTGTAACACTCATTTCATTGCTGTAACATACAAATGCTCAACCTTAAATATAGATGTAAAGGCAACGTTTTGTTGAATCACAGCAACACTAATTCAATTTGCATTTCCAAATTTTAAGAGAGACCATTTCTTAAGTAGAAATTTTAGATAGATTTTTTTTCTAGACATGCATCCTTTAATAGAGAGGCTACTCTTGTGTGCTACCTGCACTGCTGTCCAAGAAGTCACCCTCATTATTTGGAGCACTGGAATGCTCCAAGTGCTCAGAGAACACTGCCACCTTTATCTTTGCTGCTTTGAGCTTGTCTTTCTTCAACACTATATTCTTCACTTCTAAAAGATAATTTAATGGACTAATTCCCAACCGATTTTCTCACTGGCAATCCAGCAAGGTGTTTTGTACAACAGCCACACCAGCCTGTGGTTTTTCCTTCTACCCTGAGATTTCAGGCCCACAGTGGTCACCTGTCTGCAGTGAGCACAGGTGAGCAACCCCCCGTACTTACCACGGTGCTGCCATTGTGCATGTTATGTGTGTCCTTGTGGGCGTGGGCACAGAAGTCGATGCAGGCTGTGACCCCCGAGAAGGGCCGGCCATCCTTGGAGCCCAGCCGGCAGTCAGGGCCCATGTGCTCATTCTCCACCTGAAAGGAAAAGGAACTACAGGCACTTGGCACTGAAAGGGAGGGGCTTGGAACCCCAGGAACCACCACCTCCCTTGTGACAGAGACTTGATCAGAAAGCACATATCAAACATGGAACACTTATAGCTGGATATTAGCGAGATACTCAGGTCAGAGTCAAAATGTCTTTACACAGTAAAACCGTTTCAGTTTCAGTATAGTCTCTAAACCTTTTTTACATGTACCCAGCTCAGGGCACAACTTAACCACCAGTTCAAACAAAGAGGTGCAGTACATTAAAACCTACCACGGAGGCAGCAGCCTCCATGAGCTGCGGTTCCATGGCATCAGTGAGGTCTGGGGCTGCCTCTTGTTTTGAGACCACACTGCTGTTCAGAGCTGAGTGTCACAGACCTACCTGGTTCTGGAAAGCTTCTGGGGCAAGCTTCTTATAAACTGGAGCCACGTCAGTAGCCAACGTTTGCAAGTTGTTTTCAAGAAGTTCCTCCTGCAGAGAAAGGCAACATTCAGCACTGCAGATTGCTTGAAAGGCATCTCAGCCAGTTCAGGGATGCCTGACAGGTCAGCCTCTGCCTTGTATTTCATTAATCTGACTACTTTTCTCCTGCCCTTTGTCAATAACCATACATGTCTACTTTCGCATGACTAAAACATCAAAACTGTTAAATACAAATCAACCAAGTAACAATGAAGGGTATCTGCTAGGGCAAAGAAACCCAACATGTGGGAACTAATTTCTGGATCATTTCTGATATGTCAAGGAGTGAGGTATGTTCCACACAAACCAGAAAATAACATCCAGAGAAGAAAAGTCCCAGGAGAGCTGGCACAGCCCTGTATGTCGTTAGCACACATGAAGGTTCCTGCCTTTGCTGGTTCCCCAGCTAATTCAAAACACAAGAAACCTCCAGTGAACAGGCATACACAGAATGCTCCCTTGTAAAGCATTATTACAGGGGCAGAACCTAAACACAGGGAACAGTAGAGGACAGTGAAGGAACAGGATTGCTAAAATGAAAGAATGCCAAATAAACACATTTTTCTATAAACTAAAAGTATATAAAACCAATTCCCCTTGAGACAAGCAGGGCTGTTTTCAGCTTGTGCTGCCTTAGGCAGGTGTTGAGTGAGGAGGGGCAGGAGGGCAGATGTGCTATGTTTGGGCAGAGGCCCCCACTTGGAGGTTTGTGAACCCCCACAATGTGTGTGGACAGCCCAAATCAGAGGGAGATTGGGGGTTTGCATTCATGTACATGGGCATGAGAGGTGCTTCATAAACTCTTTTAGGCCAAAAATATCTGGAGTTGGGAGGAATATTCAGCTCCAGCCAATCAACTGACATATCTCACAAAACAATGGATGTTTCACATTGTGTGTACAGAGATTGGTAGCGGAACCCCAACAGAGAACCTGGCACCTGAGTGCCCAGTAGTGTCTCAAAGTGTACCACTGGGATACTTTTAGTTCCACAGGGAAGTGGGGTTACAGACACCTACAGTCAGAACAAAAGGCACTTGGGAGTCATCCTGAGCAGTATGTTCACCAGGCAGTGGTTATCAGCTTACACCACCCTTATTCCTTCATAGAAATATTTCCAATGTAAAAAAATAATATAGTTGGGTTTCTTAGAAGTTTGTTACTTCACCTAATCCATCATTATTTTCTCTGCTACCTCACCTTTATGGCATCACTAATAGTCATTGATGCCTTGGGTTTTTTTCTGGGATTTTAGTTTGACTACTAATTTGTTTGGAAGTTTTTAACAGAATCATTTCACTGCATCATATTTTAGTGTATTCATTCCTTCAAATCTATTTAAAAAACATGCTGTCCACATAAAAACCCCAGTTTATTCTTAGTGAGAGAGGGATGTCCAAGCTGTCAGCTGGTCCTACAAAAGTGGGAAAGCAGTGCAACCCCAAAGTACAACATTTTCTATGCCAAGGCAGAAGGCCTGAATGTCTGAGCTACAGGCTTGGTCCTTAGAAAAAAACCTTCATCTGTATTTTACGCTTACAAAGAATTAACATGTCACACAGGAGCTAAAAATCCATGCAGAAAAACATTGAAGGATAATTTTAGGGTATTGAAATACATAGAAAGTGACACTGACTTTTCATTCTAAGGATTCTAAATAGTACAGTTACAAAAATCTCGTTGGGTGTGTCTGTGATAAGCTCTGCATACAAGTGGTGCCATAGATTCCACTTCTAGTTCTGGAAATCATCAGAATAGGTATTTGGGCAGAGAAAAAAAGGAAGAAGTCTTACTTGTTTAGGGTCATCAGTGAGAAGCCTAAATTTCCTGGGGTTTTTGCTCCTGGCAAATTTACAGCCATTGAAATACATACTCCATGAACAGCCAAATGAGAATGATGCTCCACAAGTTTCTGGGTCAAGTCCTTGACATGCACAGGTACGACTATGAAAGGAAATAAAGACATCAGGTCAGCTGGCAACACAGCTCTTCGGTCTGGGGGTTTTTAGGTCAATGCTATTTGCTGTTTCTTGTATAATACAGAGCATAACAGAGGAATTGATATAATACAGGGCTTAAGCAGATACTTTCTGCTATAAAGTATTCATCTGTAGAGGGCTGGCTTTTCTCCCCATGGAGACAATCTCAACTCTCTCAAGATCCAACTCTGGGAAATAAATGCAAATAGTTTAGCTATATAAATACTACTTTGAGTTTGGATAACTGAGTTATCCAAACTCAAAGTTTGGATAACTCAGTTGGATAACATTTTTATACAGGAAAATAGCTCTGCAACTAAAAGTCACCCCCAAATCCAGTAGTTACTGTTATGTGCAGCAATACCATTAACTCCAAATTGATCTGACTTGCAAAGCGGACCCTTTATGAACACAAGCATTCACTACATTCAGGTCCCTGTACAGCTGTGAGAATCTGTTAAATTTGGGCTACACAGAAATCAGCACAAAGGCAGCACTGTAGTTGCAATATATTCTATTAATAAACAGACGCAATTCCTCTCAGAGGCACCGAGAGGAACATCCTAATTTTGAGTGTTGAACCTCACATCTCTTTTCAAAAGTCCAGTACCACCTTCTTGACAGCTCTTCTAGCCTGGTGGGTGTGCACAGGGCACACTGGCTGTCTTTGGACAGTGTGCACAGAGCCAGGAGAGGAGCTCATTACCACCCTGTTCCTCAGCCATGGCACCTAAACTACCATTCAGAGCCTTTTCTCTAGGAAAGGCCAGGAAAGAGGTGACACTGGAATTTTAAATGAGCTCTCATGTATGCATTGTCTTAGTTGAAGCATTGCATTGCCAAGTTATTTCCTACAGAGGGGCAATTCCAGGATGGCTGATGAAGTGACTCACTCCTCGTTGAGCGCGCACCGACGGCTCGTGGGGCAGCCGTACTTGCGCAGGCTCTGTGTCAGCTCCTTGTACAGCGTGTCTGCCAAGAGATGAGGGATCCCCTCCCAGGCCAGAATCAGGATCACAATCACGGCTGTCTGGCAGTGGTGTCCCGCTCGCTGACGCACCAAGCACAGCAGCTTCTCCTCATTGCTGCTTCTTCGGATCACCTGGAAGAACCACCGTGTTTACTCTTCGATAAGCACAGGGAATACCTCATGAGCTGCTCTACTCTGGGACACTGAAGGCCCAGAAAAGCAGGAAATACTTCTGCCCAAACAGTGTCCATCTGCAAGCAGGACCAGGACAGCACTACCCACTAATCTGTGGGTAAAGCGACACGTGATTTTGTGTTGCTTTCTTACCTGCAGAAGAAATAGCAGTATATTTTACAGGAGGAGGAGATGCATTAAAAGGAAAACAACCTCTAAAAGAAAACAATAATCCTGAGACAATAGATGCACTGAGAACTTAACAGTCACCTTGAAAATAAGGCAGAAAATATAGTGCCAAACCCCAGAAGGCAGTTACATGAAAGCAAACCGCAAAAGCACATGTAGGCATGTGTTAGGACAGCTACCAGTGTTCCAGATCAGTACCTAAGATGGTTTCCACCTTGCAAAGAAAGATAAGAAAGCAATGAAAATAGCTTGTGTTCTTAGTGAAGGAAGTAATGGGATTTTTCAGAACATACTCCCAGACTACCTACATTAAAGCTCTTAGAGTGGTGAAGCTTTTACAACTCAGTATGATATACAAAGCAGTCTTTGTCAACCTTATCCCTCAAACACAGACTGTAACCAGTATGGAACAGTACAGTTCACCACTGAATAAAAAGGGAGAAATTATCAAATACTAGACAGTCCTACTCCCACATATTTAGGGTTTTGCCTCAATCTGAAAGAGATGCTTTTAAGACCACCAAAAAATGCATGAAAGTAGGAAATACGAAAACACAGTCTCTAAAATATGATACAGTTGTTTATTCTTCCAACATGTTTCAGCCAGCATGGCCTGTGCAAGGCCTCCAGCAAAGGTGCCACCACTCCAGTGTGAAGCTTCAAACACGTCAGGCAGTGGAGGCTCCATCCTCCTCCTCAGCCCCCAGACCTGGGCTGGGATCTGCACAGCTCTTACTCTGTGTGCACCAGCCCTGCACAAGCACTGGGCCGCCCTAGCCTTCCACCCAGCACCCCTCTCCATCAGCAGAGCTCCCAGAGAACAGCACCAGTCACAGACTAGAAATGCAGAAAGGCAACAGTTCACTTACTCCTGGAATGCTTCCAAATATGAGTGCTCAAGCAGATTCCCTGTTGGAATGATGTCAAAGCTGCTTTGTTGCCAGATGTGCAGCTGTCATTCATATGTGACCCCTGCCCTGATCACCTCTGTATAGCTAAATCACTTGAATTCACAAAAAGCAGGGACTAAAGCACTTGCAATTCATCTACGAATTAAAAGGTTTGCAACAGGTGAGCAGTTAGAGAGGGCACCTGTGCTGACTGAGCAGGAAGAAGCAAACCTAAACTTAATTTGTGTCAAGAGTGAAAGTATCACCCTTCTAAAGTTAATCGTGCAGTCTTACAATCAGCCTTAGACTTCCTGAGTAAATAATGCCTGTTATACTATTCCTCAAAAGGAGTCTTGGTCGTAACTGACCAACAGTTCAGTATGTTTTATAAAGAAAGAAAAATAATGCAACTCATTTACATTTAAGTGAGGTTTACAGAAAATCTGTTATGGCTGACACACGATACAGGTTATTCATGTCAGTGTGAGTCTTGCATTCCTGAGGCTGCACAGTTCCTTGTAGTCAGAACATCATCTTAATTAATTTAATTACTCAGTGTGAAGTGATGCTTCTACTGTCATTTCTCGACTAACTCAAATAACACAGTATTAGTGTTGAATGGTACTGTCCCATGTCAGGTTGTCCATTTCAAGTTTCATCTAACTCTAAACTAGAAACACACAGTCCAGGAAAAACAACGAATGAACACAAAGGAAATTTATAGTTTCCCCTATAGTAAGACCACACTTTGCTGAAGTTAAATGTAGCAGGAATTTACTTCACTATGTATACAATAAGGAATGCAATGCTCTTATTGGACCCCAAAACATCTAACAATCCATCACCTTTTAAGCTACACCAAGGCAGTTAATGGATTTATTAGTTGTCTGAATTTCATTTCTCTGGGTCAGGTTACATCATGCACTCACCTGGCTCTACAACCAGAGTGCTGCTCCTGTCCTTTTGTCCCCAGGGATCAGGCACTGCTCTCACCTGTTACCCAACTATGGACATTCTTCCGGCTGGAGCCTGCCTTCCCAGAATTCCTGATGCTCTCTCAGGCTATCCCTGACATCCTCAGAGCAGTCAAACTGAGCGTCTCCTGTGTAATAATAAACCCACAGCAATGCCACACTCAGTGAACAGAAAAGCACTTTTAAGAAGGACAGCTGAACTCTGGAGTGTTTCCCCAGGCTGGGAACAAGGCAAAAATTAGCTGGCACATCTCATATCCAAACGTTTTGGGTATTACTCATGATTTCTGCGATGTAGTTAACAATAGTGATAAATAATTTAATACTTCAGTTTGTTTAATTTTAGTCCCTAATGGATCTAAAAGGAATGAGAAAGTAAAGATTTGTTAAGCAGAGAAACTTTAAAGCTAGGGTTTTAGAATGGGAAAATAAAAACTTTTCCCCTGCCATTACTTTTCCACACAAGCTAACTATGACTTCTGAGTGACTCACACAGAAAAATAACAAGCAACAAAACAAACTTGTAACAAATTTGTGAAGCATTATGTAACATTTATATGCAACAAGCAATATGACAGAAGAAAACGGCCTCGAGTTGCTGCAAGGAAGGTCTAGATTGGATGTTAGGAAAAATTTCTTCACAGAAAGGACTGTCAAGCACTGGCACAGTCTGCCCAGGGCAATGGTGGAGTCCCTATCCCTGGAGGGATTTAAACGATGTGCAGCTGTGGTGTTTAGTGACAGGATTTAGTGGTAGCCTTGGCAATGCTGGATTAGTGGCTGGACTCCATCTTGGAGATCTTTTTCAGCCTAAATGATTCTGTGGTGCCATGGTCAGCTTGTTGCAGGTATGTAGGGCCAGATTACCCCTGAACTCATTTCAGCGAACACTAGATGTCACCAGTACTAAGTATCCATCAAGACTCCTGCATTAACAATGAATTATCTGTTTCAGCTGCACTTCCGGAAAGCAAGGAAACCTAAGAAACTCCTCCACCATGCTTCATCAACACCCATCAGCCCTTCTCTGCACTCACAATAACTGTCATCAAGTCACAGGCTGCCCATTCCCTCACCTGTGCCAACATAACCATGTCTAGGACAAAGGAAACACTGAGATGGCACACACCTCCTTCCAAAGAGCTTTTTATGCACACACATACTTGGACACACAGCACCACCAGTATCACCCTTGTAGGTGGCTGATTTGGATAGCACACTCAGTTATTGTGACAACTTTCAAACCCTCTGGTGCTGTAGTTGTGCACACACCAGTGCCATGTTCTGCATTCCTATGGCTATCCAGGTGTCCTTGTTGTGTACACCCGAAGGAAGGCAGCAGCTCAAGTAATTCATTTTATCAGCTTGCCCAGATATTCTCAAGTGGCAGGGCCTTCAACATGAGCCACAGCCAGCCAGCTCAGACACAAACACAATCAACAGTTATTATGGCAACATACCACAGCTAAAGCACTGTTTGAACAAGCCACAAAGCTCTAAGCTTACCCTATTTTCTTAGCAGAAAGCACAACCCAAAAGCTACAGCAAGTTTAGTGAAGTTTACGCGTGCAGCAGAACTTGCTCCAGCAATTTAGCAACAAGTTGTGGGATAAAGAAGAGGAAAAGTTAGATTTTTCACCCTCTTGCATAAAAGGATAGTGAAGAGACAAAAAAAGGATGCTAAAAACTGAAGAATACAAAAACAGGATGAGGTCAGAGGAGCAGACAGTCCAGCCTTATCCTGACCCTGAGAGTTACTAACAGCAGTTGCCTCTGGATGTGCAGCAAGAAAGGCACTGGCATGTGGAGATGCTTCTCAGCCAAGCCAGGTACCTTCCAGTCATGCCAGCAGCTCACGGGACAGCTCTCTCCCTGCTTTTCAAGGATCTGCCTTTTGTGCATTTTTCCACTCGCTTCTATATCAATGCAGCATTTTACCACCCACTACATTCCAAGGAAAGCTTAATTACAGACTACGAAAAAGAACACAGTACCTTTCCTTTGTGCTTAGCTCACCCCCTGCCAGTGCTCTCTAGTTTTGATCCAGGATGAGACTGTGGATAACAGCTCTCTGTGCCACTGGAGACGTCACAGATCCCTGCTTTCTCCCAGGCTGAGACTGTCCCCCCACCTCTTTCTCAGTTGAGCTGTGCTTTCTTGAGCTGGGGGATCAGACTCTGACAGTATCCCAGCCTGGGGGCTGCAGGCTCTCACAGAGGCAGAACTCTGTTCCATGTTTCCTTTGTCCCCCCCAGTAATTCTCACCAGTTTCCTTTGCTGCTTCCATCACACTGAAGCTGATGTCTAACAAACCATCATCTCGAGCAGTAACAACACAGCATCTACCACTGAGTACATTAAACTACAACTCTGCTTTTCGTGTGACTTTATCAAGTGGCTTTTATCTATTATTTTTGTGGCCCTTTATTGTGGACCAGAATTCATGGTGTCTTTCCCTCCTCTTCATTATCCTGAACAACTCTATCACCAGCAGTTTGGCAGCTCAACATCTCCCACTTTTTTCAAACCATTTCTGAACATTTGCAATGAACAATCAGTGAAGTTACACTATCAATAAAACCTGTTTCAGCTGTCCAAATGCTGGAGTTCTCCTTCCTTGGCAGGAGCTCTAGAACAAGGTATAAGTCCACTGTGAATAAAACTGTCCTCAGCCATAAGGCAGTCTGAGTTAGCACAGACACACACCACTTAAGGAAGTAGTTCAGGCAGATTGCAGCAGCTCAGTGATGCTGAATTACCACAAGGATGAGAAATTAACTTCCCAGTTACAATCACCAGAAAGAGTTGTGTTAACTTGAATATGATATAAACCAGAAACCACTAGCAAAGCTCACTAAATTTTAACTGTGAGTTAAATACACTGCTATAAATTACTGGATAAAATACCTCAACAGAATCAACAAAAAGGGCCTTTTTAGGTTTTTTCACCTCCATGTGGTTCCACTGCAGTATTCCCTCCAGTCCATTCTGAATTTCTTCAGTAAAATAACTACATCTCCTTTGCAAGACACCAGTAGTTGATAAAAAAAAAAAAAAAAGAGAACATATTTAACTGTTCCCTGTGATTTCCTGAAATAGGAGACTCATTTAGAACACTGTGGCTCCAAGTTTTCTAACCTGCAGATTTTGCCTCTGTACAGACTCCATGTATGGAGACTTGTCTCCACAGGATGGAACTTTGCTGAGCTACAGTTCCCTAATAATCTACCCCAGTGCAAGGTGCTGTTCACACCTGCTGCTGTTGTGGCAGGTGATGCTGTGACACAGCAGGGCAAATGGTATGCCTTGTCACAGAAGGGAGTCCACCCTCCTTTTTCCTAAATTACCCCTACACACATTAAAGCACATTAAACCCTTTTCTCACTGGAAAATATGATATCCTTTTATTCTCAGCATGTCTAAGAGATACTAAAATGGAAATCGGCTCCACTTGGTAAATTCTCTCTTCTCAGTACTAGCAGACTACACCAAAAGATTTGGCTCCCAACAGCTGCTGTCAATCCAACACCATTCCTCAGCCATTTTCAGAGGAGCATCATGGAGGTGCAGGATCTGCAGTGATCTGCAAACCCCTCCTTCCCATTTGCTCCTGGCCACAGTACTGCCCTGGTTACAAGTGAGCAGAGTGCAGCACATCCAGGTTAAGTGATTCTTCCATAGTCCTGCCACCAATACTGCAGAAGTGAGGACAGAATTCAAGGCTCAGCTCACAAGGCCCTTCCCCTCCACACCCCCTCAAGCTTCCCTCTGTCAGACTGCAGCCACGGAAAGCTGCACTTGGTGTGACAGGAATGCTCTACACTCTTTGTTCAGGGGTCATATTGTTTTAATTAGTGATAATAGCAACTTATGTGGTTGCTCTTTCATAGTACTTAACATTGTTTACCTTAACATAAAGTAAAAATAAAAAAGTCATTACTTTCATTTTTACTCTATTGAAATATTTGAGTCATTCTTCATGTTAAACAGTATTTAAATACTTTTTACTTCTTAAACCATGTAAACATTTCTAGTAATTCTGAATTTCAGAGCACTGCAGCACTTAAAAGAATGGCATTACTTTGGATGATGCTCCAAATGTTTTTGTCCAAAATACACTCCTCCAATCCTGTATTTAGCAAACAGTGAAAACAGTGCCTGTACAGCAACACACAGTAACAGAACATGTTACAACACTAAGTCAAGAAAGGGATGCTCTAATACACTATCATCCAAAAAGGTGAACAAAACCCCCACCAACCACCCTCTCCATTGCTAAAATTAATTTCCTTCTCCTATGTAGAACATGATTTAACCATAAAGATACTTCAATAAATGAAATAAAACCATCAAGTACAGTAAACTGTTTAAAGCAGAATGGAACTGTACATCCTATTTAAACCTGTGTCCAGGATACAGCGAGTTCAGCAGAATTTATTTCTAAATCCTTTTCAAATATATTGCAAAAGTTCCCCACTCAATGCTCCAAATAACACGGCACAGTTTCACTGTCCCCTCCCTCACAGGGCCACACCAGACCCTCCTGACCACATAATTGCCAAGTAGGATACAGAAAACAAGCTTCAGACAGCTAATCTTTAATAAATCACACCTCTCTGGTAATACTAACAATAACTGGTATATAGAGAGCCAAAACAGGAGTAGCTTCTCAGTTCCCACTTTCTCAATTCTCAATTTCAATGACTATCTCAACTCAAACTAGCAAACTGAAAAAAAATCTCTGCATCTGTAGAACAACTTACTGTTAAGGCTCACTCAGCATTCCAAAAGGTGTAGTTTCTGGCATTTAGCTATGAATTCCTGTTAGTTCAATGATCTAGAAAATCTTGATTGGAACAGTGGGCTATGTAAGCATTACATTAAAAACATTAATTTCAGGTTTGTGTCTGTACAGGACTGTAATTTCAAGTTTAACTATATTTTAAAATTATTTGTAGTGAGGTCCTTTATTCATCTTTATTCTACCCCCTTTTTTTATCATTTATATAACCTACTAACAAATAGACAACATCAAGAAAATCAAGATCTGTCAAGCTATAAACAAAAAATAAAAAAAGGCAAACAGCACACAAGTGAGCTTATTAAACTACTTGCAAAAGGCATAAAAGTCCCATAAAGTGTATTTCCAAACAGATTAGGGCCATAAGCAGGCTAATAGAATCTAAAGGGTCAACAGATCATCCAAGTGTTTCAAAACACCCCGAGCACTCAGAAAAGGCTCAAGATGTTCACAAACAAGAAGTTTGGGAAGATTCCTGCATCAGAAACCATCACAGGGGAGAGCCAATGATTTTTTTCTGAAGTTAAAGCCCTGACAAGAATGGTTAGAATAGTAAAAGAAAAAACCCAAACCTCTGTGTCCCCCACCATACAGCAGCAATTTGCCAAGTTCAGATGATCTCCAAAGAAACTCAAGGATGAAACAACTGAAGTATTAAATGTGATGTACATTGCCTTGACTTATAATGCATTAGTACCAGAAGGCCTGAAGATTCGCAAGAGGATACAGCTCCGTAAAAAGTCCCTGGAAGAACTGAGTTGCTTCAGTGGTCACAGCCTGGTGTTTGGGGCAGGGCCATGGTCACCAGGAAAGGTGATACACAGGGACAGCTCATCCTCAAGTCCCAGCTCAGTGTTACTGTGGGTCCTAGATTCCCACAAGCCATTCGGTGAGGTCCCTGAGGAAAGGCTCTTGGAACAGCCCAACATGTCTTGGGACACACCACAAGACCACACATGAGTAACTGGTGAGGACTTGAAACAAGGGCTGGTGTGTCTCCAGAGCGAGCCCTGCAGAACTGTGTTGAAGCTCGTGCTCTCCAGCCTGTTTGCTCAGGGTAAATAACAGGATGACAACATTTGTTTATGACAGTAACAGAACAGTGAACACAAGCACAACATGCAAAGAACTGAAGGGGGAGTTCATACTGCTGAGCGGGCAGTGATATGGCAGATAAAATTCCCTGTTGAGGTGTGGAGTTAATGCCCACAGTGAAAACAATTCTGGTATTAGAGATGGATTCTGAGCTGGGCATTACCATGCAGGAATGAGATTCTGGCATAATGATAGAAAACACTACGAAAATGCCAAATCACTGCTCTCAAACAGTGAAAAAGCGAAAACAACTGCAAGGAATTACTGGGAACAGAGCACGGGGCTGAAATCATTATCCCAGCATTTTAACTCCCAGCATAAGAGAACAGGAAGGAAAAGGAGAAATAAAGATGACAACATCTATCAAAGGCAGCCAAACACAAAAGCACTGCCACCAACTCAGGGAACCACAAAGCCAGGAATTACTGGGAAGCAAGTGCCCTACTCTCACACCTCTGTGCTATTGATCACCCATTGGAGATGGAATATTGGCCAAGTGAACCTTGGCCTGAACTGGCCACTTCTATAATTTCTTATCTCTCATCTTTTTCAGAGCTGGAGCCCTAAAAGTTACATTGCAATTCTGAATAAAGACATAAGATAGCAATGACAGCTTAGGTGATCCAAGTCAACATCCACTGAAACTAGGAGAAGGAACCTGGAAATGGATTTAATCCAGGAAACATTAAGACCCAAAGCTTGATCCCCTCAGAGGTCAGTGACACATATCTGACTTCAGTGCTGCAGGGTGATGCCTACAGCGAGCTCCTCGTGAACAGATTCATCAACCCTTTCACAGAAATCGAGGTAATGGTAACTTACCATCAGACAGGGCAGAACAACCCCACAGCCCTGCACATATACAGTAAATTGTCCTTTCTGCCTTATATAAGAGGTAGTATGTTGATACTGACAACAGAAAAATCCACTTTAAAACTTAATTTTAAATGCCTTCTTCCTTTCAACTGCTCACAACTGTTTCTAAGGTAAGACTGTTAACTCCTGTCCTCTGTTGTCACTGAGTGTTTTATTTAGCTGAAACAGTGAGAACAATCTTTCCATTCTTTTTGGGTCAGTTGTTTATTAAAGTAGTTTTACAATTTTTTTTTTCTTGGATACTGGATTTGTTATTAAATATTATCTGAATCACAAGCACATATGTGATCCCCTTCTGAAAACCAGTTTATGTATTGAGTACGAAAACCACATTTTGACTGTTGAAAACATAAGCAGTAAGCATTTAACATGCAAATTCACTCCTGTACAACATGCAATAACTTTATTTTTGTCACGTAGTTACAAAAACCACCCTACCAACTGCTGTTACCATCATGTTTTTTTCAATCAAGTCTGAAATTCCAAAATAAAGCAATACACTTTTTTAACAACCAAAATTTGTATTATTTTCCAAAACTCAGTTTACAAGATTTCCAGTCTACTTTTTACCTCCCTCAGTGGTTTCAGCAAAGATTAAGGGCAATCAGTTCTTTCCAAGCTCTCTCCTGGAGCTTGTGTCTGTTACCTCATTTCCTGGCTCCTATGAAGCAATGCAAGACAAGACTTCGATGAAAACTGTCATCAGAACATTTACATTTTTAAATACTGAGTTCAGTTGCTCAAAAAGAGTAATGAACTCCTTGGTATTTGAGACTGAAATTCCTCATCCATCACACTCTCTTGTTCAGGTGTTCACACTACTAAGGACAGTTTTAAAAAATATTACTGTCCCAAGTGACCATCCCTTCTTTTCTCTCTTTCACAATTGCCAATAACATATTTCACAAGGCACTCCAGCTTTCACACAGTCAGGGTGTTCTTACCCTTGGTCATCTCTGCTGGCTCTGTTAAGCCCCTCTTTTGCACTCATTCAAACCACAGTATAACAAACAGCACTTCACCTTAAATTAAAAAAAAAAGATACTAAAACAATTGCTTTTCTTAGTTTCATCATTCAGGCAAACTTTTCAATCAATTAAAGAACCAGATCTTCATTAAAGATCAGATTATATTTGAACTCAAAGACTGTACATAATTCAATATTTAAAAGTCACACAAAACAACTTGGATTTAACATAAAAACTTACCCACTTGGCAATCGGACACCCCTGAGAGCTTTTTCCTTCCTTCCCTGTATAAACCACGACCTCTATTCTTACAGCACTTCCTTTTGCTCCATACCTGCATTAAAAAGAGTTCATAAGTAAAACAAACTGCTATAGACCATTTTAAAACAAGAGAGTTTTCAATGGAATAACCAATTTATTATTACTTTACTGAAAACAGAACAAAATATTTATGGTTTTTGATATCTCTCCTTTGATAAGCTTCTGCCACCAACAAAATACTATTTGGGCAAGAAAATGTTATCTGCATGTAAATCCTAGTGCACTTAGTCACTAATGTGACCTTTTCCTTTCCAGTTTGCCACAGCTTCTCTGCATGTAGGATACCAGAAAACCTGTCATTGCCAGCTGCTCCCTGTCCTTCCTATGGACACCTCGGAGCACACTGCCCTTGAACTCCAAAAAAAACCAAAGCTAAACATAGCGCTTCATTTCTGAAAGCTCTACTTATTCCCTGTTTTAGACAGTCAAAAATATGAGTATTGAAAGCTGAATTTTCCTCACCTGTTCTCCATTATTTCTCTCACAGCAGCAACACTTGGTCCTGTCCCAAGGTGTGTGTAATAAGGGCCTTCATCTTTCTCTATAATTTGCTCTGTAAACAGGTGGAGAAAACTAAGTTGGCACGTATAAAATTTATTTACCACATTAAAAGTAAACAGAAATGGTTTAGAGACACCTTCCAAATTACATTACAATACAAACTTTGACCCTGAAATATAATGAATAAAGAGCACAACAGGCTTTTCTCCTCAGACAAAATTTTACACTTCTTTCCTTCTATTAATCTGGTAGTATTTTTTAACATTATAAAGTAATCCTAATTATAGCAATATTTTGCATTCTTTAAAAATCTTCATTACAGGAGGTGGCATGTATTGACTAATTAAGATTCCCAATATCCTCATTGGTAGGAAAACATTATTAATTTGTTTTAGGCAAAGGGGAATTAAGGGGGATAAAATAAATTAATTGTTAATTCTGTTCTACAGAACAGAAAATATAATCCAAGCCTCTTAACCAGCACTCTGTTGATTCCAAACAGGAAAGCAAAGATGGGACAGTCTGCCAGTATACAATTTGTTGTTAAATTCTGACTTGTTTTTCCATCTGTGCACTTGGATAGTCTGACAACAGTGTGTAACACTCAGAGAAGCTGTGCTTGGTCTGACAGCCCATCCTGTACACACCTTACAATGAACGTGGCTTCAGCCCAGCTCCACCCCATCCCAGTGGGCCAGAGCCCTACAGCCTTTGGCACAGCCTCTTCCAGGCCACCAGGACTAAGAGACTGCAACAAAAACACCCACAACTACCCTCTCCTGCTTATCTAACAGCATTTAGCCAACAGTGACAATATATTGGGACATTTTTCCCCAGCCACTCAGGCAAAACCTCATTCTAGACCATCAAAATCAGCATCTGATACACTGCAGATAAATACACATAAAGCACAAGTCAGCAACGGCAGAACAGCAAACAGAAAAATTTAAAGCCAGGAGGAAAAGGAGTTTAAGTGGGGGATTTAAACCTGGCAGTTGCAATACCAAAAATACTCAATTTTGGTGTGCTTCGCAAGACTAGAGAACACCAAGCAAAGTTACAGAAAGGGGAAAAATTATTTCCTCCTGTTTTCTAATGGTGAAGCTCTGATGCTTTTGCAACACCTGCCATGTATGAATCCTCACATCAAAGGAAACAACACAAGCACGTCTCCATCTGAAAGGTACAGGCAAAAGTTCACAAGAACACTTACCAACACAGTCACAAGTTGGCAATTCGGACTGTCCTTTTTTTGTAGGTGTATCTATTAAGTTTTTTGTAGGGGTATCAAGAAACTTCATAGGTGATTCAAGAAAACTGCTGAGTGTGTTTTTTGCTGGGGAACACCCTGAGTCAGCTGTGCTCTGTGCGTGGTCAGTACTCAAACTGGTTGATGTCAGAACAGTCACCTCACGCACACACTCCATATTCCTGAGAGCCTCAACAGAAGCTGGTACCTGGGCCCCTCCACAGGGAACAGGCAGCACCTGTGCCTTCGGGTCTGCCTGTTTGCCCTGTTGAACACAGGCTTGGTTTTCACCGCACATTTCGTTAGCTCTCGGGTTAGACTGATGGAGAGTTGGAGGCAAAGGATGTGCCTGACTGACAGTTGCTGTTTGCTGTACCTGAGAATTACATTTTTCTGTAAACATCTGTCGGTTTTCAGTTGTTCTGTTCAACGAGGCTGCTGCTTTGAGCTGTGGAACAGCCAGAGAATTATGGGAGGGCAGGTCACTCTGTTGGCCACGTGCAGCACCTTCATTTTTCAGTGGCTCAGTGGCCGATAGGTCGCAGGAGCCTGCGGTTTTCATGTGCTCATTCACCACTTCACAGCCAAACAACTTGTCTTTTTTTTTCTCTTGTAGTGCCTCAGGCAAACACCTGTGGAATTTTATCTGCGTTTGTGGGAGAAATAATCTAGTCTTTTCTTGTGATGCTGAAGTATTTTGACTCACTACTCTCTGTGCTTTGATTCTTGGAGATTTTTTTTCAGATGAAACTATTCTGGAGTCCTGTGGCATGGCTTGACCAAGCTTGTGCAGTTTTGATGATATCCAAATGTCCTGCAACTCGCTATGCTGGCATGACAACAGCTCTAGCTGGTTTTGATTATTGTGATAGCGTGCTTCTTGAGGCTTCTTTTTGTGTCTTGGTTTCCATGGCACAGCATTTCCTTTCTTGTATGTTGCTTGCTTTTGCTTTAACAGTAAGGAACTATAATTATGCCTAAAAAATACAGATTCTTTTTTCTGCAATACATCTTGGTTGTATTTTGGCTGCTTCTCATGTGATATTAGATTAATCAGTGATGCCTTTATGTCATTCTTCTGCTCTGGATTTGCCTGGTTTGATTCAATCAGTGCTGCAAGTTGAGTCAGTTGTGCAGCTACATCCTCTTCATCCTGGCTGTGAATTCCTCCCTCTTTAATCAAAGAACCAGTTTCCAAGTTCAAATCATTATGGGTTGGCTTTTGCTCTAACTGGCCAAGAGTTTCTAAGTTATTCCCTGTTTGCTGGACATCATGCAAAGCACTGCAATACTCTGCAAGTGCAACTGCATCGTGAGCATAATTTTTCTTGCTAGTATATCCTGAAAGTGATGCTGCATTAGATGTTAAGTCAGATAAAGTTTTGGTATCTCTGGAGGAGAACTGTAATTTACACATCTCCCCAGCTAGGTTGGCAGGTTTGCCATGCAATTCAGAAACTGAGCTTTGGCCGTTGTATAACACTGCCTTATTAGGGACCTGCTGCTGTGAGCAAGTGCAGTGAGCCAGGAGCTGTTGCTCATTCTGTAAGTAAGTGTCTTGAATCTCTTTTAGTTCAGAAGATGTGAAGGAGGATGAGACATCCCTTTTAGAACTATGGAACAAGTTGGAAGTTGTTTCTCCTGTACATTCAGAACTTTCAGTTTTAGCTGGAGAAGCGGTTCCTAAAGGGGCTTCAGATAACTGAGTCAAAGCTTCAATAGCTACAACTTGCTCCACAGTTAAATTTCTGGTTTTAATCAGGGACAAGAAAGTCGGCTGGAGTGTGGAATTCTCAGGCTGTGTCTCTACATTAGGTACTTTAAAGCAATCCTTCCCTGCCTGTACTTCCCCTTCAGGCAGTGGAGGACAACACAAGGTCTCCTGCAAACTCGAGATGGAACCTGTCTGCAAAAGTGACTTATTAGACTCCTCAGAGATGCTACAAGTACAGTTTTCCTCTTTTACCAAAACATTTCCTTGGTTTTCTGGGTGAACACAGCTAACACCAGTTGTCAGAGTGTTTACTATGTTATGTAGATCAGCACCTTTCATCCATTGCATGTGGGAGTTGCTTGTCAAATCTGCCCTTTCCTCTATGGATACTTTTTTCAGTGAAGCAACTGCTTCTGGTGGTGAATAATGCAAGGGTTTTATGCCATTTTTTATGGTCTGTGCAAAGGATTTTTTTGGCTCAGCTGACTGACTAGGAGAGACTGCTCTTCCACTGTCTCCAGAGTGTTTCAAGTGTTGGGTGCCCGTGACAGCTCCATGGATATCGCCATTGATGTGGACCCCAAAAGATGGCTTCTCGTTATGTGCCCATCTCTCTGCTTCTAAGCCAGTCATTCTTTCCTTCTCCTTAGACTGCACATTTTCAATGGGTACTGCTTGGTTTGTTTTCACCCTGTATTTTTCACCATGACCACATATACTGCATTCCATGAGTTCTGGTCTGCGGCCATTTACTGGTTTGTTTTCTAAATTTGCCTATAAATAATAATAAAAACGTTGTTGTAACAGCTGTTCAGAAACATTAAAATTAAGCATAAGAATTACAGCAATTAAACCCTACTTTGACAGACACAAGGAATATCCTCATTAAGCACAGGCACAGACATTGGAAAAAACCCAAACAGGAAGTCGTAAAAAACCCTGAAGGCTGAAGACCCAATCCATATTTATAGCTATTTTTCCTCCACTGTTGAGGGACTGAAGAAGAAAGTGTGTACATGTGGTGGTGGGAGACTAAAGAAATGAATGGACAGATACAGGACATTAGCATTAAAACCAGGTGTAAAGATTCCATCTTTAATGAATTTCCCCCAGATGAAAGCTTCCCTGGAGTTAAAAGCAGGACTGACATCTAAAGGCTTGTACCACAAGTTTAGCAATAATTTGGCTAGACCAATAGACTGGCTAAACCAATATACCAGTTGGCTGGACATTACAGCTAAGCCTGAAACCCACCCATTCTTGTTTCAAGTCCTTAAACAAGTTACAAACCCTAAGCTGAAATGAACAGTAAGCCAATTTACACCAGCTCACCTGCAGGATAGTCTTTAAACACTGTGTTTAGCTTCTGTATCTAGATAGAAATCTCCAGGTTTCTCAACAGTCTCATGTAAGAGACCCTAAACTGTATTTTAGTAAATGCTAAATTTCAATATTTCATTAAATATGTTCTTCCTCTTCGCTAATATCATATAATTCATGTAGTTGAAGCAAGGTGGAAATCTAGACACAATCAGAATACTGTGCCTTGGAAGAAGTATGTATATGGGCCATAAGATTGCAAAAATCCTTACTTTAATTCATAATATTAAGTAAAACATTAAGGCAGGAATTTAGGAAGAAACAGCAATAAAGGCAGGAATCCAATTTTTGTTATCCTTCCCAAATTTTAGTTCTATTTATAATAGATTTCCTTTAAAACAATAATTTTAAGTCACAATACACAATCAGATTAAGTACTAGCACTGTAACATCTAAGAGTTCTTTAAATCATCTGCAGTCTTAAGCCCTACTTACAAGACATCCAGGACCACTTTTCAAATCAGTTAGGGTTAGGGCTAATTAGCTGACTAATTAAGCCCAAGTTGGTTGACACAGTACCCAGTAAATACCACACAGTTTAATAGCAACCATCCAGTCAAATCAGACATGGTTCTGCAGTCATACCGTCTAAAGGGTATGGACTTCTCTCAGAAAATAACTCAAAAAACCAGACACAGATTAGGTTTATGATTAATTATAACCACCAAGATTGCCAGAAACCCCCCGGAAGAACAAGGCACACGGAGCCACCTCCACCTGGAGCTCAGTGTTCAGAACTGATAAAACAAAACCAGGAAGCCATAGTATGTCCTAGGTGTTATGAGAGGCATCAAATTCTCATGAAAATGCTATGTAAAAACATGTCAGCACCTATGTAGCTCAGTCAAACCTACAGGAAATACGTAACAAGATTTCTTATTTCATATTTTTCATTACACACAGATCCTGACTAATGGCCTGTGCACCTGAGCTGCTCTGGATCCTGGTGATTTTCAATCAATAATTCCCCGACCCAGGGATCACCGAGCAATTTCCAAGGTATCACAAAAGCTACACAGGTTAAACAGTTCTATTGCTAGCAGGGGGAAATTCATCACACAGCACAACTGTGCCAGAAAATATTTTAAGGGTCCACCATAGAAAAGTAAAACCCCACAATTCTAATACCTGTGCAAAAGCTGTATTTCAATTACCTTAACTTCAGAAAGAACTAGGATATGAAATTGCTGTTTTTCCTGTATCTAGTATCTCTATCAATTCAGAAGTTTTAAAATTGTCATTAAAAATCACTTCATCAGACAATTAGGAGGCTGAGGAGATAAAATCAAACGGATTAAAACCGATTCCCCATCATTTGCACACTGTTGACACAACACATTGTTTATTCCCTCCATTGTTAGAAGGATTGTTCACTACATTAAAATACTAATAACCCAAGTCTGTCTATCTGGGAGCAATAAGAGGTGTGGGGAAAGAGGAGCATCCAGCCACAATTAGCAGAGATGAGATCTGACACAACTCACCAACAGCACTCAATACAAGTGTCACCACACTCTTCTGAGGAACAACTACGTTGTTCCTCAATAAACTACTTCATATCTGACCAAAAGGCACTGTGCTCAAAAATACTTCTGATACCCCTAATGTGCTAGTGATGAACAAGGGCAGTGCTGGGTCCCTCTAAGACCCCAGTGATCCCAGAAGCAAAGTGGGATTACTTTTAAAACAATATTATTCCTCTTGCATATTTTCCACCAACATTACTGCAAACTGCCTACATGCAATAAGGAAGAAAAAAGAACTAGATGAATCATATCATTGGCATGATTTAGTTCATATTTTATTTTTCCACATGAAGAATAAATATTGCCATAAAATCAGATATTACTGTTTTAATCAAACTTCGCCTTTTGAGCACTATGTTGCTTTATCTCTTGTTACTCAACTGCAATGGATTTTAAAAGACACCTTGCCATTTTCTCTCAAAAAGAGAAAAGGACAGTCTGTTAGTATGTGAAGTTACTCTTTCCCAACACAAAGAAATGCCCACATACTAGCAGGGACAGAGCTAGTTTAATTTTTCCCCTCAACCTAGGAGCAATCCATCTTCAAGTCCTGAATCAGGACTCAAAAAAATGTAGTGAAAGCTACAGCCCAGGACACCACAATCCCAAGCAACAGTGTTAATATTCATGGAAGTTAAACACCTAAGTCTGAGCTGATCGATTTTGAGGGCTTTCACACAAGTGTAATGAAAAGCTGAAGAATAAACCAGATCAATACCAGTAATTTCCTCTCTCATTAATGAGAGCACTACTTCGCTAGGACACAAACCACTAACAAATCATGCTCAAGCTTAGGACCTGCAGTAGTTTGTTTTATTAGGGCAGGAACCAGAGAGTCTGCTGTGGCCGCTGCTGTATCACTTCAACCAGATATTATCTCTTATACACATACATACACAAAAAATCACTCTGAGCTAATGCTTCCAGCACACACAAAGAGCCAGTTACAGTAGATCATTTCACATTCAGAAAAGAGTTGGACTTACTATTAACTTCTCTTTTAACACAAGATGCCTCTGACATAATACAGTTTGCCAATTCACAATCAAAATGCAATACTAAAGCCAAGCTATAGACATTTCCATATCTTCTGTCCAACAGTAAGCAAGCCATCAGTTTGTGTCTCTCATTTCAAACCTCTGTAGGTGGCAACAACGTACACTGTACTAAAGGACACCACCAGCATCAATTATTCCCATAAATGAGAAATAACATATGATGCTCAGACCAACTACTGATAAAACGGCTCCACAAGAAAGTAATGAAGAGCAACATAATAACCAATGCCAAGTCCCCCAGGTACCCTCCCATGTAGGATTCTGCCCAGGCCCCCATAAGGACTCAGTGTCAACAGTTCAAACAATGCTTGCGCCCCTCCAGCTTGTGCCAAGGCAGCTCCAAGGTCACAACATTGATCAGCACAAGAGGACAAGTTGCAGTGCAGTGGGTAAGCCTGGATCCTGCTGCAGTGTCTGCATCCATGCAGCCATTCCCACAGGCCCTTCTGCACCGGGACAGAGCTGGCAGCTCCTCAGAGCTCAAATACCACAACAGGAGTTTCCTTTCAGAAAAACTGTTTGGAAAATAACCCAAATGTACTTCATCTAACATGGAAACAGAGCGTTTTATTCATGGTCTGACCATCAGATGCCACTGCCTCATCAAGAGATAAAGCTCCAGACAGCTGACCAGCAGTGATTCAATCCTATGCAACGATTATTCCCACTGTCTAGTGCCTGCTCCTCAGGACATGCAGAAATTCAGTCAAATCCAGGACTTGCACTGGATAGGAATGACATACAGGAATAAGGAGATAAGACATGGACAGGACAGGCAACAGGGAGACAAAGAGCACAGATGTGGAGAAACAGTTCCTCATGCCAAGCGCTACGTGGGAAGCCCTGCGCTGGTTAAAACGGAGACGAAGGTCAGATGAGATGCTGTGCAAACTACTGGCTGCCTGAGTACAGCCAAGGAGTTTTCTGCATTAAAATGGTGGCAGATACAATAATGCATTTAAGGAGAAACTTTTACTTCAGACCACACTACATGTTTGACTACTGTAACGCAGACACAAGGATTTCCAACCAGGCTCTCAAAAGAGACAGAACAGCCAAGTAGGGTCCAAGCTGCAAGCTGAGGCATATTCCCATAAACCTCACCAGAGGCACAAAATTACCACCACATCTGCATAACCACCATGGACATGAAAGAGTCTTAGTGTACCACATGCTTACAGGAGCTCAGCTAAGGCACATTTTCTATAGGTCTTCATGCAGAGGAACATGCTGGGGGCCATCATGTACATGATCTTTTGTTCTTCAAGAGAGCAACATTCACAGATGGCACTGAGGAACAGGACAGGATTTGGCAAAATTATGTTGACAAGTTTTAGCAAATAGGCTGGTTTATACAGAAACTCAGGGGAACAAGAGGTTCTGCAAATCTGGAGAAAGTGACCTGACCCAGGGCAGGACATGCAGGTTTTCCTGGAGGGATCCTCCTCACTTCCACCTTCCCTGATCCTGAATATCAAATTCACCCAAAGTCACCAACATGAGCATCACAGCAGGTAGTATTTCACACTGGATCTTACTACAGCTGGAAAGTCTGCTCTAGTTGCTGGTTGCTTTTTTCCCATATCTGTAGACACAACAGCAAAGACCATTCTTCAAGCTACAGCTCAGCTCTCCCCTTCTCAGTTCCATCTTCATTTAATCTACATTTATATCCTCTTTTCTATGTTCTTCAAACTCCAGGCAGCATTCCCACCAGAAAAGCTCTTTATCTTGTCCTTCCATGACGAATTAGTACATTGTGGCCTCAAAATCTTTATGTCTTTGTTCACCTCCTTTTCTCTCCTATGCCATTACCACAGCCCTCCCGACACCACTTACAAAGAAGATCTACAGTATGAGACCTTAAAAGATAGACTTCCTAACAAAAATCTACAGGATACTAATTCTGGCTCTAAGGGCTTCACACGGTGACTCCCATAGAAATGTGTCTATTGGATTACTACTTGGATATAGGCTGTCAGCTGCAAACTCAAATTATTGTTTCCATCAACTTTGAGCTCTAGGTTTTAAAAAGCTACACACAGAAGCAAGAAAAAATATAGAGTGAAGGACACTCCATTCTCCTACACAGGCATCCAAGAAGTGGATGTGTTCAGAAAGAAAAAACCCAAACATTACAGTACTTTTTCTGCCACAGAAGCAAACAAAAGCTTTCCTTGGTGGTTTTTGTTTTCTTTGGATTTGGTTTGGTCTTTTTACTGTTTTGAATTACTAAATCATTTTTCTTCAATACTGAAACCGAGCACTCAAAGAGACCCTGGCAGCTCTGGAAAATACAGCACTCAATTAAGCCACAAAAGAAAAATGATACAATCAGCAGCAATATGTATTCCCTGACAGAACTTTCACCTAATGTACTTTTTTTGCTCAAAAGCAAAGACGAAAGAAGTTCAGTCTTTGAATTTATCCATCCTCACTAATGTCTCCTGTGGTCTGGTCATTTATGAAACCCTCAGCAGTGTCAAGGCAGTGCTGCCTGGCCCTGCACTGCAAATGGAGAATCAGCACAGCCTTCCTAACAGAGGCTTCAGCCATGTGGAATCTTCTTAGCAAGGATCTCAAAGAAATGAAATTAATACAAAAAACAGCAAGTAATTCAGAGACCAGACATGAGGCTTTCTAAATGAAGCTGGCAGGCCAGCCATTTCATCACAACTCCAGGGGAAGTTATGTACTAGGAACAGAGACCTGGGACTGTACTCACAAAAGGTTCCTATCTCAAAGCAGTGCCTCCAAGGAGGACATTAACATGGTAAATTATCAACTCCATAGTAACGATAGAAATGCCTGGTGTGGCTTTATGGCCAGAAGGGTTAGTGAGATTCCTGAGTGCATAAAAACCCACACAATTATGAAAAGACTGGTTACTTTCTACCCTCTACTTGCACTTTTGCACCTGCCAGTGGAATAAAGTGTTCCTAGTTCAAGCAAGACATGGATAAACTGGAGAGGGCTTCAAAGACCACAGCAGTGACAAAGGACAAACATCTTGAAGTGAAAATGAACTTGAGTCTTTCTACTTACTCTCTGCAGTTTACCATAGAAAAAGAAAATTGAAATGCCACAAACTCCTGCTCTATCTGTTGTAGAAAAGAACGCTGATAACAGAGACTCCCCTTGTTCCAGTGGACAAAAGTATAACAAAACTTGGTGACTAAGTTAAGGTCAGAGAAGTCCGGCCTTGAACAATGGTGCACATTTTTGAGAGGGACAGAGAAAGAGCAAAGAATTTAAGCATCTTATTGGGTGCTTTGATGCCCTTTGCATCCATAGAAATTTTCAAATTTGACTTCTTAGAGAAGTTTTTAAAACCTTATGTTTAAGCCAAATAAATTGATACAGTCTCTCAGCACAAGAATAAACGTTCAGGATGATCTTGCCTGGGTTTACCACATGTGAACCAAATTGACACAAGTTAATTTTCCTACAGTTTCAGTGCAGATCCCATTAGAACTCTCCCACAGTACCTATAACCTAACCAGGAAGATGTTCAGTTCCTTAATTTAGGATCCAGACCCCTCATCTGTTGTGCAACCAATTATGTTATTTGTTGCTACATGCCCGTAGAGGCTCTCTCAGACCTCAACTGCTAACACCACCATTCTAGTCTGGTTTTCAAGATGATGAGGGGCCACAAGACTAAAAAAATTAACTAATATTCTTCAGCAATAGAAAAGTTGGTGATAGGTATGTCCAAGGAACAGCTAAAGGTAATTCAGATTAGTAAGAAAAATAGCCATGCTGATTACTTAAGCCAAGCTACAAGGCTGCAGCACTGTTCAGGATTTTACATCTATGTTTTTCTTACTCTCATTAGGAAAAAGCCTAAAAAATTGCCAATGATGTTTGTTGCCTCTTCTGTCTCAAAGCTAACACACCCCCATGGTTTAAAGTAAAGCTCAAAACAGAATTCATACCATAACTTACACTTCCTCTTCCTAGGACCAACTTTCACTGCCATACAGGAATAACAGCAGTGTGGTTCTGGAGCAGCACTGCACACTGGTGTTATTGCAGAACTCTGTGATCATCTGTCGTACAAGCAAGCTCTTTACACCTTTAAACACTGAAGTTATTCCTCTTATGAATACAAGTCCAGCAAAACCTTTTTTTTTAGGAAAATTAAGCCTAGAGCCACATTTTACTAGAGCATCAATTAAACTATAATGCAACAGAAACAGCATCACCAAAGCACTGAGAATTTAATTCACAGTCAAGACAAACCACTCAATTTTAAGTCAGCCTTAAAAAATGTTGTATTCTAAAAAGTTTAATACTAAAGCTGCTAGGACAAGGAGACAAATTTAGTCTACATACTAATTTTACCTATGCAAAGTGATTGTTAGTTGCTTATCTGTAAATTCTGTTTTCCTTTTTTTATACTTGTTACATTTCATGTATGTAACAGTTAGAAAGAAAATGCCTTTATAAGAATGCATGAATTCTTCTTACCTCCCAAATGAAAACCTATAATTAGGAATTAAATCTTTCAGTCTTTATTGTGGGCAAGGCTTCTACTGATGGCAATGGGAAATTCTGCTGCTGTAGTATCTGCTAAATTAATTTTCTCATACTCAGTAACACTAAATAAAAATCTTAGTACAACATGGCAGAAAGAAAAAAAATCACACAAGCAAAAGATCTGCTGTCACTCAGGTTAGTTTGGAGCTTCTCACTGGTTTTCTCCCACATTAAATACTAAAAGCAATAAACAAATTTGCATAGCAATATGCTATCAGATCCTAAACAGGTAGTGCCCATTTTGAAAGCTTTTTCTAGATATTTCTGTCTATCGATGTGTGGACAAACAGCAAAGTGATAATGTGACTGCAATTGGCAAAGCTGTCTCAGTTGTTTCAATGCCTACATTACATACAGCAAGTTCAAGTGTTGAATAAAGCTCATAATTTAATAGTGAATTCAAACAACATCAACAAAACATCTGGAATAGAAAACCACTGTTTATTTTGTAATGCTGGAACTTGAACATCAAAATGATGTACTGATACACCTACACGACTGACCTTCATCTCCACATGTAGTTTTTCTTTCCTTCCCACAAACTATGTTGCTTTTACTGTTTATTTTATGACATTTTTGATCACAAATGCATTTTCTACCCTTTCAAGAAGCTCCACCGCCAAGTACAATAAAGTGGAAGGCACTGCACTAAACCCAGTGAGAGTCAAGATCTACAAATAAATAGCAATTAAAAAGTGCCCCCTCCAAATCCATTGTAATGCCAAGGTTCAGCCTGACCTTACCCAGCACTTCCCAGCCTTTTGTGCCTCTGCCCCCACCATTCCCTGAGGAATGGCACCACCCTCACAACTGATCTGCTACAGCAACAGATGAGTTAAAACAGAAATCCCTACTCCTCCCTGTCCTCCTCTCAAATGAAAGTGTTCCTTTCTTCCCTCAATATTTTAGGGAGTTGTGGGGCAAAAAGCAGCCCAGGGACAAGAGGAGGAGGTGGATGGGAGAGGGAGCAGCACTGGAGTAAGGGAGCTGTGCAGGAACAGGGAAGGACAGCACCTCTGCACCCTGCCCAGCTCACTCTGCACCACAGGAAGAGTCCACAAGGGACAGGCTTCAACTGCACCAGAAATTGGCTGGAAAAGTTAAGGGGTAGAAAATTACTAGAGTAAGATTAATCATTTACAGGCCACTTACAAAGGCTTTCTTTGTTACAACTCTACTCAAAAAACACCTACATCCATGAGTAGACCCAGCAGAGCTGTATGAACAATGTGCAAGTGCTTCATGTGTTCACACGAGCATATTCACATGCAAGTGCTGCTAAATCACAACCACAATTCTGCCAGCTCACATCAGCTGGTTGCATGAGCCTATCAAGAGCAAAAAAATCTAATCACATTTAGATACACATCCAGATTGAAAAAGGTCAAAATGAGAACAACATTTCTATCAAAAAATTACAACTCAGTTCAAAAAAAATCTAGGTAACAGCTAAGTTATCTTATTATTAAAAATTAAACTTAACTAATTTGTGTAGGATACTCCAATAGCAAAAATAAGCTCTCCCTGCCAAGAAGAAGGAGCAAAAAGACATGTAAGAAATAGGCAGACACTTTTAACCAGTACTCAAAGCCATTTTAATTGGTATTTACTGAAGGAATATGCTCCAAGGAAATAATATCCCTTTAAAAAGGCACAACAAACATGTACAACATCCTGTCCAACTTGTATTGCACCATTTTGTCTTATTCCCCTGTAAAATTCCACAGCAGTGCAGTTTCATCCATTGACTTGCTCATATCTCAGTTTAAAGCGGAAAAAAGTAATAAAATTTCATTCCTTCCAGCTAAATATTTTGGCAGATATTCTGCGCCAAAAACATACACTAAGCTAGAATAAATGTTCAAAATCAGTTCAATCCTTGCTCACTTCAAGCATTTTCATGAATTCTACCCATTACTTTCCTAAACCTTGTTAACAAATACATGATCATGACAAAAAAAAGTGTATTTTTAGTTTCTTAAAGCAGCAAAACAAACTGCATGATAAAAAGGGCAACAGCAGGTCTACCAAGTCAACTTTTTATTTTAAAGTTGATTTTTACAAGAAAAACTATCCTTTGTACGTACAGAGGAGAAAAATTAAGAGGGTGCTCAAGCAGCTATTTGCAGCTATCATGGAAATTAAACTTTTACTGTTCTTAATATAATGTTTATAAGCAACCCAAAAGTTCTAGATACTGAGTCATCTCTGGCTTTTGGCTTGTCTTAAACTTCAGGAATTCTATGGAGTCTGAGCACCATTGGCACTTTCCTAGCCCCTCAATTACCAAAGTGTTTATTCATAAACACGCAAACAGTCACAAAGACTGTGCATGCAGTCACAAAACTCACTTAGCACTGCATATGTAATCCTGGATTTCCTCCACTGTCTCTTACTTTTTTTCTGGCTTTTTTCCCTCTTTCTTTTATTTTTTGTTTTGTTATGGGTTTTTAATATTGTTTTGGTTTCATTTGGTTTAGGTTTTTGATTGTTTGCTTTTTTTAAGTCTCCATCAGGGCAGCAAACACCTGCAGCCATCCAAAAGGCAGCCTTGGCTCCACAGAACCCCGGGGAAAGACCAGAGACTGTACTTCCGTGACTCCTGATCTGTAGGAGGTTTCCTTACTGGTGCCATTGCTGCATACACGAGGTAAGTGATTCCCTGGCAACATGACTATGTGCAACTGTCCCATTCTTCCGAGCTCTGTGTTAATGAACTTGCAAGTGAATGCAAACATTTCCACACCGTTAAGGAGAGGTGCACAGCACTGCCAGAACACCAGTAAGTGGCTAAAAGATGATGGTAATTGAAGCAGGGGGTATAATGCGCCTTTTGAAATGCAGGCAAATTAATTCAAGTATGAATTCCTTCTACATAGATTTTCCATTACCAGGAATAAAATTACTGTCTGAAAGAACACAATATAAACCCTAAGGAAAACTAAGTATATTTGTTCCTTCATATCCATTACTATGAGCTCATAAAGACTCTTTATTCAATGAGCACTTGCTTGCTAGAAGTAATGAATATTTCAGATGTTCTTTCAAAATAAACATGAAGAACCTAACGCAGTATTTACAGCATGGAAGAATTTCCTAAATGATTCCTCCAGTAACCAGAAAGGAATATTAAAAACAAAAACATGAAAAATTGTAGATGGTAAACAAAAGGTACAGTATAATAGTATGTATCACTTTGTCTTCTTTATACCTGTCCAACCCATTTTCAAGACCAAACCATTGCTTATTTCCCCCTTGTCCAGAATTACCAAATATGTTGGTCCTAAGCAGCACAATTGGAAAGAGCACAAGCCCTCCAAGTACATAAATGGGCATCTATCAAAATGTAGAACCATTAGAAAAAATACTAACAACATGCATTATCAGAATAAAGTACTATGACTCCTACTTTAAGTTAGGAGCAATACTTAGAGACAATACAAAGAAAAAAAGGATATCCTGTTGAAATTTTGATAGCATCCTTGGTCAGATGCCCTCAATCACTACCAGTTATTAAATCAAACACTCAAGTTTTGATTTAAGACAACACCACTTCACACGGCAGTCACCCTAAGAACACAACCCAGGCTAGAGTCACAGACCAGAGTGTTGTATTTTTAAAAGTGCCCTAGTAAAGAAGTCTGCAAATTATGCAGCTTTTTTTTAAGTTTACTGCAGCTGACAGAGATGCAATGTAGCTTAAGATGCCCAAACACCTTCCTCCTCTCCAAAACCAAAGGCCAACCCCACCAATCCCAACCCAGCATTTCAAGAGATCCCTTCAGAGGCACTGTGCCTTATTTGGTGGATGCAAGTGAACAAACTCTTAGGAAATACACTTCAGCACCATAAAACAAAGAACAGAACTATAGAAAACACAGAACAGTACCTAAAACCAAAGATGAAATACTGCAGAATCAGTTCAGCAAAGGAAAAGTCAAGCCACAAATAAACCCAAGTCCAATGACTGACATGGATACTATGGACACACCCAAAACCAGCCAAGCCTTTCCATTCCAGAGCCAAGGGGGAAAAGGCTCTTCAGAGGCGCTCCGGAAAGGAGAGGAACGACAGCATAGTACTACATAGTAACCTGTGCTACATAGTAACCTGTGCTACATAGTAACCCGTGCTACACAGTAACCTGCTCAACCAAAGCACAAGCAGCAGCAAGCAGCAAAATGAACACAAGAGGGAAACCTCAAGACCCAACTATGAACCCCTACTGCAGACAAGGGCCCAATGCAACAGGTTCCTCTGGGACCAAAAAACATTTTCCACACTGACAGAACAGACGTCACAACAATTACACGTTACAAACTGAACAGCTCATTTATAAACAGTCCTTATTTTGTATGCTACTATTAACTGCACAAAACAGAATGAGCAAATGCTTCAAGTGTCAGCTAGACTTTCATACTATGCAACAAGAACAGCACTAATTAAAACAAGTAATTAAAAGCATGGACATAACATAATAAAAAAGGCTAATATTTTAATGGATTCACATATTTTAAGGCAAGATAAAGGACTTGCTGGTGTTGTATCACCACAGTCACTCTTGCATACAGGTAGGTGGTTTGCATTACTCCCACATGAAAAGACAGACCTTCTTGAAACTGGACATATACACAAGTCAAATAAGGTTATTTGCTCCTTACATAATCTTAACTTTGGTTTGTCTTAACAAACACATAACAGTGACAACAAAACTGGTAAGAAAGGGAGATGTTTTCAAGTAAAACTACACTACAAATCATTCAGCATTTATCAAATCCACTATGTCAAATAACTTCTGAAATTTTAGTGTACTGAAACACTAAACTACTTTATATTACATTTAGCTGGTATAAGAGACTAGTTCAACAAAGTAAGTTTAACAACACATTTTTTCTCATTTTCCTTAGCTTCACCTTACACACACCATTCATCCTCCAACACACTAGTTTGCAACAACAGAATTAACAACTTATTTCTATTCAAAACATTCTAAAGACTAACTGAAAGATGCAATATCGATGTGCTGTTACTTAAAAAAAAACACAGCCATGAGTGTAGCAAGTCTATATTTTTTTATAAAAGCTAAGACATCTCCATTTGAAACACCAGTCTTTTGTTATCATGAAGGATAGCCATCTTTAAAGTGTGAAAGGAACATGTTATCATGTGAAACTGGAGGTTGCTGTAAGTCTACAGCATTTTCAGTTTCAGTTGAGGTGTTCTAAAGTTTAATGAAAGAAAGGAAATCAAAACTACAGTCAAGTGAGTATAAAAATTACACTCTGCTTAACTTGTCTTGCATTATAACATGGACTTCTCACATGAAATTTCAGACGCCATAAAAACCTGTATGCTAGAAACATTTTACTGTTACCTTTGGAAGTATGAAACTAGGAACAGAGGAAATTAAAGGGAACCTTCAATGCAATGGAAAGCAAACTTTTGGTCTGTAGACTTGTGCAGAAGGGTTCAAATACGTCTACAACATGCTGGAGAAAAAGAGGAGAGAAAGGACATGTCCTGTGCTTTTAAAATTAGCTAATCTGCTGAATGGCTGGAAAGCGCCGCTACCCAGCCTTTAACCCTTTGGCTTCCTGGGCTGTATGACAAGAAAATGCTGCTCAAAATGAGAGGGGATAAATATCAAAGCAATCATCGGTTACCTTTAAAACTCTCTGCTTCCTCCTCTGAGGCCTTTTGTTTTCTGTTAGAACCTAAAAAAACATCAAATTGCAGAATATAAGTTGTGGTCACAAAGGCAGGCAGACACGTCCGCTTTATTATTACGGAGCAGCGCTATATCTGCAGTACCCGGAGTGCTTTACATGCGGCACTCGCGCGGGCCGGNCGTGCGCGCGCACAGCGCCGTGCACGGGCAGCAGCGCCTCGGCCCTCGGAGAGCACGGCCGGGATCACCGCCGCCCATGGAAACACTGCGAGTCGGCGCTCACCTGGAGGAGGCCGCAGCCCAGGGCCTCCTTCGGCTGCTGTCCCAGCCCGGGACCGAGAGCCCAGCGGCCTCGAGGAGATACGGCTCTGTGTCCATGGCCCCCCACAGCACCCAACAGAACGCATCTGCTGCAAACGCATTACGCTGGGAACTGGCCACCATATCAACATCAAGTGCAACTGTTTTCCCACAACGCCACCTGCTTAAAACTTTCACTCGGATGGAGGGAGGACAGAGGGGTCACGGCTCTATCAGTTGCCACACCGAACCCTCCCGGATCACACAGACATTCCCTAACTAGGCACGACAAACGGGTAACAGCTTGTACCTAATGCTGCAGGCGCCGAGCATTCGCTGAAACACTTTGCAGCTGACATCTAAACTACAACACTGGCCATGGATTCGTCCACTAAAAAAAAAAGGCAGTATGAACATCTCTTCATCAGCTACAAACTAATCTCGAGCTGTTTTCTCTACCTGCTGCTAAATAGCAGTGTGGTCCTTGGCCGATTATTGGTGCCAGTGGCCAGACGTGGACACAGCTCATTCTGCAGCAGGTCAATTCAGTCAGAGAAAGCTCTCGCCCATGTTTGCTGTCTGATGCTATCTGACACCTAATCTCCTTGTTTGTTGCATCACAGTGCATCTTAGGTGATTTTAGGCAAAGTGTATTTTAGGTGATGACTTAGGATCAGGTAAATTAAAAGTACTGACTTGTAATTTTTTCCCCAAATACCACAAGCCTGCAAGGGTCTTTATGCGTAATAAAAACGAGAGGTACATATGGTCAGTGATACGATTCTTCTTTGCAGTTTCAGCTACTTAAGATGCTTTACAGTCCAGAAAAACCATAATTTCTTCTTAAACTTAAGACGCCAGTATTCTGATTTAGTCCCCAGTTTGGTGTGTGCACTGGGCAGCGCTTGCATAGTAGTTTCAGGTTTCCTTGTTACTGAGGCACTTTACACTCCTTTTAGGATGGGTCCTCATACACAAGGAAGGAAAGAAACCTCTTCAAATAAAAATTTCCCCATAAAAGCTTTAAGAACCAGCACAGAAAATAAGAAGCAGTGAAAAGGCAACTTGTTAAATACAGCCTCTGAAAATAACTAGAGCACAAACTAACCCATCTCACTGTAATTTAGGCTGCATTGTAGTCCCAGGATCACAGAGAATGGCAAAGTAGCCTGTCTTGTAATTATTTTACACACCCACAGAGTGTTTGTGTGTAAAATGAAAGCAAGCTGCCCTATTCCAAGCCCCTGCCCTGCAGCTTTGCTCATCACACACCTCACCAAACCCCTCTAACTGTGTGCTCGCCCTTACAGAACTCTCAAGTATCACACTCTAGGAGCATTTCTATGCACATTTTAAAATTCAACTGGCTTCAATATTTCTGGAGTAAAATAAATACCACAAAGCCTAAATTTCTTGATTATAGCTAGGCCTGGCTGGAAAACAAGAATTTCATTTTGACTTTTTTTATTATTTGAGATTTTGACACAGGGTTGGGTTCCAAAGCAGAGTAAAACCTTTCAAAAATTCAACAGAAGACAGATAGCATGTGGGAGACCAAAGTTCAAACCCCTGGTCTGCATCAGGAAAAAGCCCTTACCATCAAGCTGCTCTAATAATTCTCATCCTCTTTTTAAGTTTTAAGCAGAAATTTCATTTGGAACCCTGAGAAGCTTCCTCCTCAAAAACAGTTGCACTGATAGTAGCCATGAAAGTTTCCTGTTAAGTCAGCATTTTCCATTCAAGGAATGGCTTACTGGAAAGTTCCCAACCAACTTGAATTGCAGCATCCTTTTTAAATATGTCTGGGTTTTCAGCAGCGTGTTAAAAACCCACAAGCAAGCAGACCCTTATTGTTATTTAATATTCCACGCTACTCAGATTACAGCTATTAAATAAGATGTCTCAAGACACCTTACACTCAGTGGCCTGATTTTTTTTTTGTTAATTTGTTGACTACAGGTCCCTCTGAATCTAACAATTACCTAAAACAAACTACAGTTCCCCCCAGCAGATGCTTTCAGCCCTCCTTACATTTTATTTATGGGGCTGCTCTTTCAAAAAACAAAAAGTGTTTTCCCATACATGTTTCAGGATTTTTCTTTACCAACTTCTACCCCAACAGCCACAGTGCAAACACCTTGCGAAAAGTGCCATTATATGTAACAATATTGTCACACACATGCCTGCAAAACTCATTACATTCAGAAAGGGAAAGTATCACTGAAGGTTTATGTGGACGTTATTTTTAAGTGATATTTTTCAAGTCCAATACAGTTTTCAAATCTTCATCTGGATTATGTGTGAATTAATGGAAATTCACACCTAACTAATACCAGTTCCAAACACACAATTTATACTCTGAGGGCTGAATGCCTATGCACATGTGGGAACGGGCGTTGGAATATGCACTTCAGTTTACAGTCACAGCTTCTCTCAGCCAGGTCTTACTCCCTGTAACTGTAACTCCACACAAGTTCAAGGAAAACCAACACTTTCTTTCCCAGACAGCATGTGTGGACTGCCAGCCCCTGCACAGGCTATACATCTGTTTACTGTAGAGTTCTCACTGACTCCATTGGGACTTGTGCATTTCTTAATTAGAATGAAAAGAGATAATTCCCTTTAAGGCAAAACACCAACACTGAGACATGCTCTGCATGAGTGTAGTTTATCCCTTACACCCTCCTCCCAGTGAATCACCTCTAAAAAATCCTTGCATTCCACCAACATGAAAGATGCACAACTTTGCTGAGCACAGAATGAACGGAAGCCAACCCCATTTCTCTTAATCATTTATGTTCACTCTATACCATGGACAGAAACCTACAGTTTGGGGTTTTTCCCAGCTGCCTTCTATTTGAAACACATTGCTGTCACAGAAGTCCCAGTGCTACCAGTTTGGGAAAACAATGGGATTCCCTGCAATCTTACCTAAAGCGTAGCTGCTGAACAGAGTGATAGTGTTCCCCATCCCCCCACACCTCTTCCTGGATCTCAACATCTTTAAAGAGCTCATAGAAATACTTTCCTCTTTCATTTTCTCAGAGCACAGTTTCTAGATATTAGAAATGAGGCAAGGCCTCTTTCTAAGAATATCTGAAAAGACACCAGGTTTCACTCAAATACAATTTTATAAGAAAACACCTGACATGTTCTTAAATGTCATGAATACTTCATTTCCTCCAGGCACTACCCTGAAACTTCATACAAAGTTTAACAAGAAATGAAGGAGGCCTCTGGCGCAGCTCTGAATGCACTGTACAGAATGTGACCAGTCTAATAAAATGAAAGCACACCAAAATAAAAGCTGCCAAAGAATAAAAACAAGGACTCTCTCACAAACAAAGCAAAAGGAGTACCCAGAGAGGACAAAGGTGAAAGGGGCAAAGCTAATCTGGAAGGAGAAGGTCAGCCTGAGCAACAAGAAAAGTAGTATGCTTAGCCTGGAAAACAAAGGTTGACAGAAAAGCTTCCTTTAAACGACCCTGCCAAAACCCTTTCTAAAACGTGGCTTTTAGAACACTTCCTACCTCAACTCCACCAATTCTCTCCCATGAGCTTCTTCAATCCCACTGACTAAATACACAAATTACACAAAACTACTTAATGTCACTACTCTTTGGTGTAAGAAGTCAGAGTAAGTCTCTACCACCTTCACTGTTTTAATATCTATCTTAAATCACATTATAGCTGTCCTTCCTCTCACTTCTTTAAGAGCATTTAGGAACAGTTGAGACAGAAAGAGGTTTTTCAATGAATCCAATGAATTAAAGAGTGCCAAGCTGTTTAAGCCTACTTCCCTAAACATTGTAACTTGAAATATACTTCATCCCAAAGGGGAATATATCATATCCTTGGCTCTACAGGACTCTTCTTTCTGCTTGCCTACCTTAAAACCAGAACGGCCTTCTCTGTCAACCCTGGTAAGCACAGGACAGAGCAGTGAAACCAGGAGGTCTCCTGAGATCTCCGCAGCTGACAGGAATTCCTACCTGCTGTAAGAACACACCATTTTAATGGAATTACTATTGAGAAAGGTTTTGCAGGTGCATTCTCCCCAGTGTGAACTGCTCCACTCAGAGTACACACTGGTGCAGAGACTTGAACCTCAGTTTCCCACATCCCAAGGCCAATGTCCCAGTGATTTAACTACCAAGACAGTCTCTCCCCCTCTGTGGTTCAGGTACCATTGGATCACATGAAACACTTCCAGCAGGACCTGGTGGTGCAGAGGCCAATGCTGCAGTTCAGAGATCAGGGAATTCAGTTGGGATGTGGGAAATCTATGTTCAACTCCCTACTTACCTGATTTAAAGCCTCATCTTGAACTGAAATCCCTCAGAAGGTCAGTGCTGTTATCACAAGGGCATACAGCCTGTCTTTTCCCCTCCTCTTTGTTCCAAAAGTAATGACCTGGGTTATAAAAAGGCTGACGGATGAGAAAAATGAGTAAGAAACAGAAAGTATGTACAGGAGATGTGGTAAAAGACAAAGGAAGAGAGGCAGGAGAAGTGAAATGAGAGAAACAGAAGAATAGACAATTAGAAAGGCAGAAAGATGCGAAAGGGGAAAATGCAGCTACAGTTTGGTCCTGAAGTTTATAAATTTATTTCCATCAAATCAGTTATCACAAGTAAATTACTTTAACTGAAGCAAACAGCCTGCCTTCCTTTGCTTTTTAGCTTTAAGCGTTTTGAAATACCAACACTCTCCCTAGTAATTCAGCCTCCTAGGACTACCCTCAATCTCCCTCCTCCCCATATTTTGTGCTTAAATCTCTCATCACTTCATGCACTCCAATTAATTCATTGTTTGGCCAGTATGCCACTGTCTGGAACACAGAGCTAAAGCCATACTTGCCTCTGACTTTATGGATTTACAGAGCAAGAACAATAACTCCAGCTCACTTTAACCCCCACTCTACAGATGACAAGGGGAAGTTACCATATAATAACCTGTTAGCTCCAACAATAACCTGAACTCTCCAAAGCTGTACAGTGGCCAACATTTCGCTGGGCAGAATTTTAAGATGTACCTCAAGCCTCAAAAGAATGACTTAATTTGCAACTCCTTTGGCTTACCTCAAAAGGCAGCATGACTGGAGGTGGGGGCTTTTTCAGTTCTTCACATTTTCTCTTTTTACATATCCGGTGACTCGTTTTGCGCTTCCTGCAGCAGCTGCATTCTTCACAGTTGGTTTTCCGCAGACAGGGCTCACAGACTCCACAGCGCCTTCGCTTCTTCTTCTCCAGCACAGGGAGCAGAGATGAATATGGAACAGGGTAACCACCAGCTGGATTTTTAAGAGAGGATGGCCCTGAGGCCTCAACTGCTTCAGTGCTGTTGCTCACATTGTCCTGAACCAAACTGAAGCTTTCTCCGACACTTCCTAGCTGTGATGAATAATCATTATGCTGCAGTCTTGAGTCAGCTGGCAAATCTGCATTTATGGCTTTTTTTGAGACAAGAGCAGAGATATCCATGCTTGAAGGCAACTCTGAAACACAACCTTCAGAAAACAGTCCAGAGCTGTCACCAGATACTTTATCAACTGTGCTTTTTTCTAAATTTGAAGATAAAGTGGGGACATAACCTGCATTCAAAATTAGTGTCTCTGCATCAATACACTTAACAAACTGTTCAATGTCCTCCACTTCAATATTGTTTAAAGAGGTATTGGAGACTGGTTCGCATACTGGAAATATGCTTTTTGCATCAAATTCTGAATTTTCTCTCGTAAAGCTCAAATCTGAATTTGAGTCAAGTTCTTTGTTAACAGGTACAAAATCCACAACCAGTTTCATGGGGGATTCTGCAAGAGAGCTTGCACCTTCAAAATGTAAAAGCAAATTTGATTCAGTGGCAGCTACAGAGCTAGAATTTGAACCAACGTCTTTATTCTCAGAGTCTAAATACCAGCTTGCCTTCAAGAAGGACTCTGCAAGTGACCTTGCATCTTCTAATAAATGTTCTTGTGAGTTAAACTCAGAGGTAACTATAGGTGCAGAATCTGAGTCTTGTTCTTCACTAGGTAGCACCAGGTTCAACTCTGCTTCATTACAGGATTTGGCAAGTGTGACTGACTCTTGTATCAGTACTGCCAAACTGAGGTCTGAGGTATGGACAGAGCTGGAGTCAGGCTCTTCACTGTTGGGCACCACATTGAAGGGAGTCTCCACACACACCTTTGATTCAGAGGTGATGATGGAGTCAGAAGGAAAAGATGGAAGCACAAGCGCAGCACCTTGAACAAATACTTCAGCCAAACTGCCCATGTCAAGATCACTGGTTATCTGCTCACAGGACAGGCCTTCATGCTTAGATTTCACCTCTGACACTTCTGTACCATTATCAGTTACCCAACTGTCTGGAACAGAGTAATTTGTTTCAGGTATTTCTACCTCCTTGTCCTGACTAGCACACAGGATAGCAGGCCCTTCACCTGCACTACAGGGAGAATCTTCTACAGGCAGAGCAGCCACCTCACTTTGTGTTAAGTCTTGTTTCAAAACTATTTCACCTGTTTTGTTTTTCTCTTGTACTATTGCCATGGCTTCTTGTTCATGGGTTTCCTTTGTTTCCAGCCTTTTTTGTGCTGCAGCTTTCTTGGGCTTTGCAATTATTGGAGTTTGGGACAATCTACAGGAGAAGGGTCGGTTACGGAGAGACATTGTAAAACCATTGATGTTGAATGAATCCTGGTTGTGAAAGAGGATATTATCAGCTTTCTCCAAACTTACCCAAGATGCTCCAGACAAGGTTCTGGTTGCATTGCTCCTGAGAAGTCTACCTGAAGAGCTCATGATTGGTTTCTCTTCTTGCTGTCTTTTCTTAACATCTTTTTCTTGCACTGGCTTTTTGCCTTTTCCAGAACTAACAGCTTTTGAGGAAGTGTTTGTGGGTTTTTTTCTCACTTGGCTAGATTTCTTTTTGCCCTGGTTAGCTTTTCTTTTGCCCAACTCTTCTTTTTTGACTGATCTGGAAGGCCTTGCATGGTGAGCCATGGCTGTGGAGCAGTAGGAATGTTAAGAGGAGATAGGGAAATCATGAGCTCTTGAGAGACCTTTTCAATAGAAAACTATATACTCCCATTGCTGCTCTCTGTGCTGATACAGCATCAACTCTGAAACAAAAGAAGACACAAAACAGCATTAATACAATTCCAGCTAATAAAGGTGCAGATATATTAAACTGACTGTTTTCAATATTTAAAAATAAAGGTAGAATTAGAAATACCAGTATTAGATATTATGATCAATTAACACAAAGGCTCTGAAAATATTGGTATACTGTAAATCAAAGCTGCCTATAGCACAAAGAAGCAAATGGAGCTCAAAAGACCAGACAGCACCACATTGACTGTTTTACACCAGTTTTAAGTTCTCAACTTTATTAGCATGTTTATCTATGTAAGGAAAGAACGTACAAAGCTGAGTTTGTTTTGAGTGTGCACCCAACACATCACCAGGGCATCTCTCATTCTGCCACCACGCATTGGGTGCTCAACACAGTAATTCCAGATAAAATGGTAGAAGTAGCTAGCTCTCCAAAGACGTGCAATTTGTGGTGTTACAACAGAACTGGATCAGGGCAGAATTGGTCTTTCCCAGTGCCATCTTCCAGGATAACATCCCAGTGTTACTGGGATGCACTGTATTACACCGCAAGCTTTGATTCTGTACTGTCCAGCTATATCAGGTGTATTATGCAGGGCAGTGGTCTTTGCTTCATCATTATGATTAATATATTTCCCTTAAAAAAACACCACACAAAAACACCAAGCATTTGTCTCCAAACAACTGTAATGCACAAGTCCCTCAATTCCCCAAATACAACTGAATCATCTAAGATACAAGAGATTTCTTGTCCTCCAAATCCCTTTTCTTCAAGGTGGGTTGTTTTTTTAAAAGTAAAGCAATTCTCACAAGTACATATATTTAAGCACATAGTGCATCTTAAGCACCTTGGAAGCCTTTTAAAGCTTTATTTAGCTGTTGGAATAGATCAGATGTGTGGACAAGGGCAGTCCAAAAATGGGAGTAGGCAGAGCCAGAGGCTCCATAGTCAGAGAGGAGGGTGTCTTCCCTTTGCCACCATTTCTTTGAATTCCTTAAGCCCAAACCAAGTCACCTATGGGTCACTGATAACAAGATTGAAAGAAAAGGAAGAACAAGAAGCATGAGAATGATGTCTGAAATTCTGAGCTAAAATGGAAGTAAAAAAAAAGGAATCTTGGCTTCTAAAGGAAATAGAAGAGAATAGCACTACCAAGCTCCTGATATCCCTACTCCTTAGCACAACCTCAACCCCACCTTGAAGCCAACAGGATGATCTTAGAGGCTGCGTTTCCCCCGCGCCTGGCCTGAGCTCTGCTGAAGGTGAAAAGAGCTCTGCTAACACAGCCCAAGCAGCACTGCACCGAGATAAGCTCTTTATCCTGCCGAGGGGATGGGCTGGCACAGCCAACACACAGGGCCACAAGCTCCTGTTCCCCAAACCAGCACACTTGTTTCTGGCTCTCACACCCCTGAGCAAGCTGTCCAGTGGCCACAGTACTCACCATGACTAACAACTCCCCAAACTCTTTTTGAGTAGCTTATTTAAAGCATTTTGAAGCTTGGCTCTTGTTTATTCAGCAGTAGTAAGCCAAATGATCCTCTGTATACAATATATAAACCAAGTATCTTATCTAAACATGATGTGATTATTCTGTATCACATCATATTATATATCAGATGAACAACATGACTGAGATAGCAGATTTTTTCACATACATAAATGCCATCTCAGAGCCAGCACTGCTGTACAAGACAAGGCTAAACACACCACACTTTAAGGCCAGAAGACAAAACAATGCCCATCAAACACAACAAACAAGCTGGAGAGCATCCCCCCTCCATCACAGCACAACATCCAACATGAAGAGACTAAGTAGACACATGCAGTTGTTTACAGTCGCGGGAAGAGCTTCAGAGATCACAGAAGAGACCTGAACAGCTCCCACAGAAGCACTCTTACAGAGTTGGGTCAGATACTGAAACAGCAAAGCACAACATTGAAATGAAGGTAATCCAAGTACTCTCCTTCCCCATCCCTTCTCTGGGGACACATGGGGGAAGGGGAACATGGTCATTATTAGTCACTCCATCAATCAAAGAAGGTATTGGAATCACATCAGCAGGTCCATGAAATACTTGTGGCAGCCTGCAAAAAGCCTTCCCAGTTTCTTGTGTTTTTGACAGAAACTGGGCTCTTCATTCCAAAGTATGGCCTGGAGGGCTACAAAACCATCTGGAAGCAAAGAGCAGGCAGCATATCTGTAGCCATTAGTGACTAAGCTACATAATAGTGGCAGGAAAGGAAACACAAACTTCTTTCAGAGCCTATAGCCAGGAGAGCAGGGTAGAAAGCAAGCAAACAAAGGTCAGGCAACATGGGAATGTGTGACTCAGGAGGGAGACTAAAGAGATAAAGGCTTTTCTCTTTATCAGCCCTTGAACAGAAGAGTAACCAGAGAGTACAGGAGGCCGGGAATGGAAACAGCAATTGGATTTTTGAGAATACCAAATATATATATTGTTTTGGTCATATCACTCATCTACATAAGCAGTTGTCGCTGCTATTCTGAAAGTTTAAGAAGTGTGACCATCAAAATTATCAACCAGAAACTTAATTTATAACAATTTTGTAATTTTTTACATCATTATTACAATTATATGATATGTCTTTACCTGCATTTCAACAGTGACACAACATGAGGGAATGGCCTCAAGCTGAAGGAGGGCAGGTTTAGATTAGATATTGGGAAGGATTTCTTTCTTGGGAGAGTGGGGAGGCCCTGGCACAGGTTGCTCAGAGAAGCTGTGGCTGCCCCATCCCTGAAAGTGTTCAAGGCCAGGCTGGACAGGGCTTGGAGCAACCTGGGATAGTGGAAGGTGTCCCTGCCCATGGCAAGGGGTGGAACACATCAGTCTTTCAGGTCCCTTCCAACTCAAACGATTTCATGACTGCATGATTTGAAAACTGCTAAATGGTTGCTTCAGGACTGAAAAAGCAAGATCATCCTCAGGGTTTTTTTGTTTGGTTGGTTTTGGTTTTTCGCTTTTAACACAAAGAAGCACCTGTCTGGCACGAATGTAGAAGACCCTCAATGCCAAAGCACTGCTTCTTTTTAGGGCCAAAATTAGAGGCTATCAGAGTGGCTGAAGGCTTGCCTGTTTCTTGCTAAACAAAGAATACCAATATTTGTAGGAAATTGTCTTGCCTTAAATGCTGCATTATAAAAGATGGCAAAGGCTTTGTCTTGCTCAGAGATGACAACACAGGCACAAGAGCAACAACAGTTTTATCCATTTTGTTTTAATTTTGTCACTGAAGTGACTTTAGGTCTTTCACAAGAGATCTAAATAGGCCCCTAAAAGAATTTTTTTTTTATGTTTGAGGTTTTTTTCAATTAATGCTTGACTTTAGCTATATTCATCTGGGGCTCTGAGCACCTGACCCCCAAGGTGACTGTAAACTCTCGGGAGAAACTGGTCAGCAAGAAACCTCTGCTTTCCTTAAAAAAAAGCCTATAGTCTTGATGAAAACTAGTCTGCCACTACAACCTTAACTGCTAGACAAAAGCTGTCTAACATCTTTTAAATAGCGTGTCTAACAAAAGTAAATTACATCGCTATTTCTTTGTTTACTCTTACACAAGTAGAACCAAAATATTAGGTTGCTACAAGCTTGGTATTCAAATTTTGTTTTCTGTAACACAAGGAAATATTTTACCTTCCTTTTTCCATTTAAAGCACTAGTAAGTACTGTGTTGGTATCTGTAGAGTTGCAAACTGTCTCATGACACTTCTTAAGGACAACAAATGGCTGAATCACATTGGTCATATTTCACAGCAAGGTTTTCCTTGTATTTCCAAAATATCTACATGGACTTAGCAGGATTATAAAACATAAACCTCATGTTGTCATTTTTCTATCATCTTGGAGAGAAACAAACTTACTTGGATGCTATCTTCAGAGAGCCAGACGAGGTGGGCCCTACCATCCCCTCCCTAAGAGGACAGCATAGGCATCCCTAGCATACAGAATGAGTAATAGGTCCAGGAGAGTCTGCAGGGAAATGTCCCACATAATACCAGCGCATCCTGAAGCTGTTTGTTACTTGAGGACTTCTCCAATTCATGTGCGAAGCTGGAAGCTGGTTTTAAGGCCGGTTGCTTAAGTTGTGCTCATTCACAGCAATAAATCTGGCGCAATTCCACTGACTGCTATAATCCTCAACAAATACTGCTAAAAAGCTAATCGAAGCCTGAAACTTTTAGTCCTGTCTTGGTCAAAATCCCAAACAATTGTGAGAATTTTGTCTATGAAGTAATTAGACAATTTAACTCCATAATGTTGGAATGCTCCAGAAAAAAACTAAAACCAAAATCTCTCCCTTTACACAAAGGAATAAAAAAAGTCAAGCAAGTTTTTGTTCTAGAGGCAGCACTAATCAAGATTGTTATGTAATTTTATTCTTGTTGGAAAGTGGGAGGAAAAAGATGTGTCCTCATAAAAAGTAGTGGCAGCTTTTTTACGGCACCGTGAAAGATGGCAAAGAAAGAGCCCTGATCAAACAGAGCTACATGGGCAAAAAAGTGACATAGCTAGCAGTCACTAGTTACAGTCACTTACAGTCAGATGTGCTCATTAAATACACCGTTTCAGTGTTTAGGTACCTTTTTCAAAGCCTTTGAGCTTGGCCCTTAGGAAAACCAGACGTGGAAGTTTTTATAAAAGCCAATTAATACACAGGTCCCAAGCAATAAGGGCCATAAGGTGATTTAGAAGTTGTCACACAAGCTCAGATCTACAATTTAGAATTGAAAAGCACCTCCTCTTCCGGTAGCAAATGCTCTAGAGGAAGATGCAAGACACACTAGGCAAGACAGATATTAGAAAAACTGACCCCCATGTTAGGTGCAAAAGCTTTTTTCAGTCTTTTCATGATCATGTCATACCACCTGCATAATCTTCCTAGCTGCCAGGCCAACCTTCTTTTCAATTTGGCCTAGTACCCTACACCCACTCATTGCTCTGTACAACACTTTGTATGTGAAAGGAAGGGAAATGGGTTGTGAGGAGGGAATTGTCTTTATTTTTTTCTTTCCCCTTCATTAATCCATTAGGTTTTGGTTAAGAAATAAAAATGAAACTTCCCATCTGCCATCTCAGTGCCACGAGTTTTCTCATACAGTCTTGTAGAGAGGCCTTCCCATCCATTTTACTACATACAGGTTTTCTGCTTTACATTACAGGAGCATGCCACTCTTAAGGCAACCAGACATTTTATCCACATACATCAAACCTTGACTCAATCCAACACTTTCCAGCAGCATAACTACAAATGTGGGACAGGCACTGCAGGATGGTGCCTCAGCTTGTCACGAAGCATGATCCGTTACTCCCTGACATCAGTAACACAGGATGATGCTGAGCAAACCAAGCACCAAGGCCTTCATCCTAAATTTTTGTCCTTGCCCTGGAACACGGCAGGGCCCCACCCCACTGCACCAGGAGTTGGAGGCAGCTGTGAAGTCAGCAGGAGATGGCCATGGTTAGCATTTTGCAGTGTCATGACTTTGTGCACCTTGGAGCCTGCACAGTAAGTCATGCAGATTAAAAAAAAACAGACAAAAAAGCCCTCCCAGTTTAAGGAAAGCTCTATTGGAACAATCAGAAAAGAAAAAAAAAGAAAAAAGAAGTGCGGCAAGGAACCACACATGCTTAAACCACAAAACCAGATTAAGCCTCAGACAAACAATTTGCACCAAAAATCCATTGTGAAGATTCACACCACATGTGCAAGTATCCTCCCTTCAGCCAGGCAGGAACACAGGCTTGTTTTAACCTCTGTGCAGTGCAGCCAGACTGCATGGAATGCCAAGTATTAAAAATGCAAAGCAACTTCTAAAGCCTCACCAAAGGAAAGCCTCTTCCAGCAGAACACTCACACAGGTACTTCTGAATACAAAAAAAGCAAGCAAAACAAACAGAACACCCTAAGTAATCATAAGCTTCTTTAATTGTGCCTTCATGCTATTTAAGGCACTGCATTTCTTTTTGATATTACGACTCCATTCTTCAGGGGAGTTTGCCTTTTCTTAAAAAAAGAAAGACAATCAGAATCACCTTATCTCAAACTCAGCTAAAAGAAGGGGGAGGTGGAGGGAAGAACCTTCAGGCAAAGATTAAGCCTGAAAATTTCAGCCTGAAAGGTGTTTTGAAATTTTAAGTGTCTGAAAACAGAAAGCAGGATAGAAGTGCTTAGGCCAGCTTTAACAACCACGGGTACCATGCCAGTCATAATAAAGCACTATCAGTGGGAATTTTGATTTGCTACATAGTGAAGAATTAGGTCTTAGAGAAATCATAAATATCGAAGTTCATTGGTATATCTTACCCTGAATTCTTCCCCAATTACCTGCTTTGCACAACTCAGCCTGCCCTTGACTCCTCCAAGCACAACAAACCCCTCTTGTCCAGAGGGACTGAGCCTCATCCCAAGAGCAACAACCACCACCACTCCTTGTGCTGCCAGAGAAACTTCCTCTGAGAAGCATAAACCAGCTTACTCCTCCTTTACAGTTAGGGTCGACCAGGCTACCTACCCCCATTTTCCTCAGACCAAGACTAAATACAAAGTTTTCCCAATTCAACCTGTACTCCTAATTCATGCTGACTGACAATGAAAACAGGGTGATTACAGCACAGAATAGTCTCCTGTCTCTCCACAAGAATACCTTAAAAAGCACTAAGCACAGCTAGGAAGAACTATTAATAATAAAAAAAGTATCTTGCAATCAATATTTTCACAGGTTTCTCCATTGTCTTGAAGATTTAAAGAAATGCCTTTGCCCTTTAAGTCACGTTTAATTAACTGCAATCTTTGCCCACTTTTGCCATTACAGTATTATGATTTTTAGAACAAGAGCTATTTGGCCAGATCCAGGCTGGTGCAGCCACCCTGGTCAGCTCGTTCACGGGAGCCGACTCCCCCGCCTCACGTCAGGATATGCGCTGACATGCGTGTGCTCATGCCCTGCTCCAGACGCCCATTGCATATTCCTCTCTCCTCCTTAAAGGAGTAGCATCTCACCACTTTGGGCAGCAGCTACATAGGCTGAGAAACAAGTGATGCGCACTACGCTGCTCTTTAAATATCTTTGGGGTGCAGCAGGATAGGCTGGCTGAGTGTGAGACAAGCTGGGCACACAATTGACTTTGACTGCTGCTGCTGCGCCCGGTCCCTTCGCAAATCCAGCCTGTCCACTGCTCGCCCCTCCTCAACAGCCGTACCTCTGTAAGGTTAGCCGGTCCTGCATCCCAGCAGGCAGCCTGGCCCTTTCTCCTTACCAGTTCGGCGAACTACACCCTTCTTCCCTGCCTCCACCGCGAGCACGGCAGCGATCATCTCCGCCAGCACCAAGCCTCCCGCTGCCGTAAGATCACTCTCTCTTCTCCCCCATCTCCCAGAGCAGCCGGACAGGCACCCAGCGCCCTGGAGCACCCCGGGAGCTACAGCAGCGCAGGGCTCTGGTATCTTCAGTGCAGGCAGGCAGACTCATAGGGGGGAAGGGAAGGGGCAGGCAGGGACCTCCTGGGGCGGGGAGGTAGCGGTTCCTCGTGGCCCAGGCTCGCCGCTGGCCGTGCCCCCTCCAGCCCCGAGAGCCCTCCCTGGGGCTGCAGACAATGGGGCCGACCCCAGCGCCGCCGCTGGGGACCCGCAGCGCCCATCCGGACGCGCTCGGCTTCTGCCGCGGCAAAGGCGGGGAGACCCCTCCAGGGCTGCTCTCCCCGGCCCCGCACACCAGCGGCACCTCCACGGCGTGATGCTACTGCTTGGCCCTCACTCGCCGGTTTTATGGTGGAGGGTGGGCTGCGGGGTTTTCCCGGCTGGCCGGGGGCCCCTACAGCCGGGCAGGGTTTCTTTTAATTGTTCCCTGCTCTCCTCGCAGGCTGGAGGCAGTTTCTCCTGCCTGGCGGGTTTTTCCAGGCAGTATCTGGCTGCTGCAGCGCAAACACGCTCCAGCGCAGCCAGGAAGACCGGACTTTTTCAGCCAACAAACTGCGTTTTGCATTTGAATAACCCCCAGCCTGCCCTCCTCCCCGCCTCGGAACGGCCCGACTCGCGGGGCTCCGAGCCCGGCCGTGGGGGTGCTCCTGCGTCCCTCTCACCACTCCACCCTAGCTCAACTTCACAACTAGCCAGGCGGCTTAAAGACAGGGCAAGGAGAGGGAAAACAGAGGGTTTAGGGGAANNAAAAGGGTTTAGGGAAAAAAAAAAAAAAAAAAAAAAAAGGAGGGAGGGAGGTGTCCGAAAGTAGATATCCCCGTGGTCCTCGCCCGCCCGCGGCGGGCGAGGGACCCATCCCGCACACGTACCAGGGCTGCGGCGCGGCCAGCCCGCAGCTCTCAGGAAAGGGCGATGCTGGCATGTCTGGGCGCGGGCCACG
>WEIV01021073.1:1997-28824 GCA_013390005.1 Calyptomena viridis
CCTATATTAAATGAAGGATAAAAGAAACCTTTCAATGCAAATTAAGCACTGCAGGCTTTTAAAAATTATAGCAGAAACTTAAAGTGCACAGGAGCTCGCATCCTTATTTCCAATTTAGCAATCTGAGACGTGCTGAAGCGTTAACATCCTGGACAACACCACAAACCTTTCAGAGATTAATACTGCTCATGTTTCTGCAGGTCCTAGTCTGTCTTCTGCTGTTTGATTTTGCCCAAGTCACTGTACAGATATACATTGCTCTCTACATCTTGAAATTGCAGAGCAAAGTGAAATATCAGGATGAGAGAGAAACCTGGATATGTAACGTCATGATACACACTGGGGAGAGTAGGTTGAGCTCTATGGAATTATACCACTTCTGAAGGGATGAAAGTATGTTTTATATATGAATAATGAAGCCTTAATATCACTGCTCCTGTTAAGTTCATTAGCAAAGCTTTTGAAGAAATGCAAGCAAAGCTTAGCAAAGGCGTCTTGCTCTGCAATCCCTGACTTTGTGGATATAATGTCTGAAACATTTGCTTAAAAATCTTTGCGCTGGCTTGAGGCCAAACAAGGACCGAATCAGGGTTACCTCAGCAGTTGAATGGGCAAAATTGTGTGAGTCCCATTGTAGTCCACCTTAGCTGGTGCCCAATTGTTCTCTCCCAGCTGCCTAAAACTGAGGCGGCAAACTGTGTTATGGTTAAACACGATATTTAAACTACATTGTTATGTTGGTGATGATGGGTTCTTTGTTGGAGATGACAGAAAAATCCCATTGTTTAGAGTTTTCCCAGACTCAGTGCTTAATACAAAGCCTTGAAAAGAGCAGAGTTGTTTAAACATTTTATAAAGAAAATATGCAAAGCAGTGGGTCTATTCCACTAGTAAGGAGGAGACCAGCCTGCAGCACCAAATCCTACCTTTATAAATTCAACATGTTGTTTGCAACTTGACTGAGTAAAACCCTCAATCCCTGTATGTGGAAAATAGAGGGGTCTGAAACACAGCAGAAGATGAAACAGTGTGCAAATTATCCAGTTTAGAACTGGTAGCAAAATGAATTTGAAATAACTTTTGAATTTCTGAATTACTTAGAAAATCATGATGCTTTACCAGGAATGCATGAAAAATTGCAATTCGCAACCACATGAGCATCTTTGGACCCTTCACTAATCTCTGTGAATTGCTTTGTCTTTTCCTTCAGGATAAGTGCTTTAGACAAGGGGTTCTCAGAACAATCATAATGCAAAAGCCTGAACTTCAGTTTCTCTGTATTGATATGATCACACAAACATGCACCACCACCTGGGATCTTTTTGTTTGGTGAATGGACACAAAATGTTGCTTGGATTTTAATTAACCCGCTCCCACCCCATGCCGTGTCTTGCTCTCAAGGGCAGCTTCACGTTTATTCCTTCCTCTCTTTCTGTGTCAAATGAAAGATCAGGAGCTAGAACTATGTTATCTTTAGTGTCCCTTCCAAGCCAAACCATTCTATTATTCCATGATACACACTCCTGTGAGTGTGGTGGTGTTTAAGCTTTGTGGTGTTTAAGACTCGGGGAGCTTTGGAAGGAGTAACCTCTGGGAGTGATAAATTTTGCAAAGTGCTCTGGAAAATCCTCTATTTTGGAATGATAAGAATGAATTTTATGTTAGTGCCTGCTGACATGTTTTCCATTAGTGTTTAATTAAAGGCCCTACATCAGTTTTGAAGTAGATACAGTGGAGTTTCTCAAAAGACACAACTGTTGTTTGTAATTCCAGCAAGTGTCATATACTTGTTTTTATCTCTCCTCCAGTCACTGAGAATCTGAAGAAATTCCTACCTGCATTTCAGACACTTGCAATCATGAACTGCTTGATCACAGACAGCTCAGACATTATGCCAATAACTGCTCGACCTGTAAGTCATCAGGCCCAAGCTATATTCGCCTGAACCTGGTGTCTCCTCCATTTGGCATCTTTTATTTACAGAGTAATTCTACTCTGGGAAGGCTCAGTGCACTCACCAAAAGATATGAAATATCTCCAACCTGTAGTTCTGATTAGAGCCTCCAAGTGAACAGTTTACAGCTGTCCCATTGGGACACAAGAGGAAATGCTCAATTTTGAGCAAAAGTATGAGCTGAGCCAAGATTATTTATTCATGTGTTGGAGCTAGAAATCTCTTTTTTTTCTTCCTCTCAGAGGGTTTTCTTCTCTGGTAACATGTGTTCATACATGTCTAGGAAGCAGAAACTGAAGGGAAAGCTTTCTCAGGAGGAGCAAATCACTTGGAGATTCTCCAGTTTTTAGTAGCTCAGGACCAGAATAGAGTCTGATTTTTCAGAAGGCAGGTGCCCTTTGCATTTTCACTCAGTGCCAGCAGATTTATTCAGTCAGTCTGGGAAATCTCAGGCTGACCTTTTGCTAGTCACCAAAGCTCTGTTATCAGTGTTGTCTGGAGCTCTTTCGAATATAAGCCTAAATTTAAGCTGGTGTTAATTCAGACCTACCATTCCTCTGAGCTGGCTGGATATAAGGAAGATTCACATTTCATGGAATATCACTGCCATATCAGAGTCCTGTTCCTGAGCTAACATCCTTCTCTGCATGGCTTGGAGAAAACAACTAGAGAACCAGCATCTTGCCAGCTCAGGTGGCCAGCAGAGCAAATGCCCACATACATCACAACTTCACCCCATGGATTTCCAATGAGATGCCAGCCCCTAGATAGCAAAATTGTTACCAAAAATGTCTTACAAGTTCCTAGACCACAGAGAGGTATTATACAGTGTTTTGATGAGAAATGTTCTCACTGGAGAGGCAGGGATGGCCCTGAGATAAGAGAAAGACCCTGATTCCAAGTGACATTATACATTTAGAAAAGCTTTTCCTCTTTTTTTTTTTTCAATTTTAGTTTCAGCCTATGAAGAAGATAACAAAGATGGTATGTCCCCAGAGAACACTCTGATGTGTCACTGTGGATGCCAATCCCCACAGACGCTCCCAATGTTATTAATTTTTAAAACAAACTTGCTGATTGAGGTTCTGACTGCCTTTAAATTGTCTCTACAAGGAGACTGTGTACTAATTAACCCACAGAAACAATCAATGATGTACCTTTTTCAAGTTTCAGGGTGATTAGAATATGAAAATGAAGAGCACAATGGTGCAGATGTTTTAAAATCACAGCAGACAGCAATTAGTGACATGGGAACCAGCTGCTTATCTCTCCAGATAAAGCCTCTTAATAGGGAATTACACTTGAGGAGCCATTACACACACACTCCTGTGAGTGTGGTGGTGTTTAAGCTTTGTGGTGTTTAAGACTCGGGGAGCTTTGGAAGGAGTAACCTCTGGGAGTGATAAATTTTGCAAAGTGCTCTGGAAAATCCTCTATNCAATGATTTAAAGAGGGGGCGTTGTAGTATTAACTTTGATTTGCAAGCCAGATTCTTGACAAGCTTTATGTCTGTTACCTCCTCAAAAAGGTGCAGGGGGGGACCATTCCTTCAACACTCAGATTTTTTTTCAGGTAGTGGATTTCTCTAACTGAATGTTTTATTATCATCATTATTATTATTCTTTTTTATTTGGATTTTTATTATTTTTTTTTTTTTTTACTAAGCCCTTGATTTGGTTGCTGTCATCTCCTCCCACTTTTTGCTTTGAGACTAGAAGCAGCATATGGATTTAGATGGAAGCTCAGTCAAGGGAATGGAGAGGCAGACCGCAACATCCAGTAGTTAAATGAAAAGAATCTCTGAGGGATGCATTCTGCTGCTGGGTACTATTTGCAGAGTAGGGTGCTGCTCCTCATGGGACTGAAACAGTCTCATCTCCTCAGTTGCAAGGGCTGCATGCCAGAATAAAACTGTTATGGGGAGTAATCAGCCCTGCAGATGCAGGGTTGCCGAGGTCTGGTGAGACAGGTATTAACAGACAGTGTAAAACCTCTTCTTCTTTCTGACCAGTGCTCACCAGTCACCAGTGTATAGGATATATGCTGCTCATGGGTCTACCCACCACTGCCACAGCTGAAGACTGAAACACGCGAGTTTGTCATCCAAATTGTATGCTACTTATAAGAGGATTCAGTTTTTATCATTATAGTCTAGGGTTTGGCATGTGCTGGATCATGTTGCTCAAGCTTCTTTGCAGTTAGGAAAGCTATCAGCTTATTTATGTGTCTTTTATATTCTTTAAAGGAAAGATGGGATTATTAACCTACTAAACTTCCAGTAAACTGCGTATCAAGTGAAATATTGACCAAATATGGCGAGATGTAGTAAAATTACATGGGTTAATTTACACTTCTACTTTTACAAAAGAAGTAGACTCCCAGTGCAGAATAGCTGGCTGCAGAAGAAAATCCAATTTAATGAAAGGGCAAGCTACAGGCAGAGGCAGGCACTGAAGTTTGAAGCATTTTTAGGGCCTCATAAACCAAAAAGTAAATAAAAGTAAATCTTTCTATTCTCATGAAAAAGCCTGCTATTGATGCTGGTCTCGGCTGACTGCCATAGGAACTCTATTCAAGTCAACAGCCCCTTGCTAAGGCCTATGGAGCTGGAGTATATTGCACACTTACTGACAAATAAAGTAGGGAATTTGTGTGAAAGGCATCAAGATACATGTTTCTGAAGATCTCTCTTTGGCCTCACCCTCCTGACAGCTCTGGCATCCTCCACCAGCTCAGGAGTCTTGGGTTAGCTGAGCTGAGGCTTGTTGTCATCTTGGGATGGTGCTCACCCAGCAGGGAAAACTGAAGCTCAGTATTAGGACCAATGGAATCAGACAGAAACCCATATGAATATGCAGGAAATAAATACACTGGCCTGCATTACTTTCAACTGATTAATTAGTGTTTTTAGGTAAACAGTCCTCACATATCCATTGAAGCTTGTGAAACCCAACCTGCTGCAGCCAAATGATCTGTGGTTGCTGTGCTGTAGAATAGTTATATTTGGGTGATTTGGATGTGTTTGGCAAGGTAGAGCCAACAGTAAATGTTATTCTGGAAGAAACTTCATGAGGAGATCCAGTGGACTGTTATGTTCTGGGCAGATATATAGATCTGACATCCTGCTTAGGAAATGGAGTCCCCTAATCCTGCAGACCAGTCATTTTTCGAAGGCCTGTTGAAATCAGCGTGCTTGTCTATGTGATTAAATGCTTCCAGAGTTGGCACCTTTGATGATGCAGGCATATCTTTCTCATGAATTTTAAGATCGATGTTGTGGTGTCCCATGCTGCTGCAGAAATGACAAGGCTATCGTTAGGGATGCGCTGGGAGTTGCATCATAACTATATAATGTGCAAGACAAGGAAATGAAACTGGAGGAGCCCAGACATATATCAGCATTCAAAGCTGATGTATAGCTGGCCTTTCTATTTTGAGCCCTTATTAACTGCTTTAAAATATAGAGAGATTATTACTCGTTTTAAACTACAGAAACCTCTGTGTGTGTGGTAGTTCTGCAGGGACCAGGATGTCACCAGTGTTTCTATCGTCTTTTTCTTTTTTTTTTTCTATTTTCTCTTCCAAATGAAATTTTCCAGGTAATTTAGTTTCACAGCTCAGCATTTGGGAAATAACATGCATGTAAGGAGCTGCTTTGACTGCAGCCATCAGGCCGGAATCTGTTCAGAAACAACCTGGCCCTGCAGCAGAGTGTGTCCTGGGGCCCACAAATGCCGCACCCCAGGATTTTTCCATATCACAAACCATGTTACCTCAGGAAGTTGATGTCCTATGTGAGGCTGGGAGAGGGGGAAACCACCTCCAGCCCCCTGGGACCTCACACCTCCTCATGCCCAGCTGACAAGACACCCAGCCTGGTGGCTGGGGGCAGGAGAAGCCCTAGATGGAAAATCCCAGGAGCTTTGGGATCAGTTTAAAATAACTAAAATAAAAACAAGTCATAAAACTTCAGTGCTGGTGCTGCTGATTTCCTTTCCGCCCCTGCCTGGCCTCGTCCCAAGATGTGGGTGTGGGTGGGCTCCATTTCCCAAAGGAGGGCATCAGCATGGGTCATGGCTGCTTCATGGCTCATGCGTGGGAGACCACTGCAAGGAGGAGACGGAGGAGGAACTGATTCATTCCCCAAGGGCTGTTTATGCTTTCAGCTCTTCTCTTAAGAAAACGGGTGTCGCTTGCCCGCGACATCTGCAGCTCCACCACAGCTGCATGCTTTCATTTTCTCACTCCACAATTCCTGGAAATCTCTGTTTTCCCTGAGTATGGCTTGTCCATGTGCATGACAGCTGAACTATCCACAGAATTTAAGAGTCCCCGATTACATCTCAAACAATGGACCAGAACAACTTCATAGTTATTGCCTATTGCAGGAAAGCAACATGTCCATTTTTATAAACACATGAAAGACAGCTCAACATCAATTTGTCAATAACATGTATGTTTAGTGGTCATTGAATAATACACTGTGGACTTGGGGTTGTTTAGTCCTTTTCAAATCTCCCTGAAGTTGCTCAGAACTAGGCCCACCTAATTTCCGAACTCAAAGCCCTCTTATGTTCTTATGCCTCCTTGCCCCAAAATTTCTGTTGCAAACACTCCAAAGAGGGATCTAACATAAGGCTACTGATAGAAACATAAGACACATGGCAGTTGTTTTCTATCATTCTTTCCTTGGTTACACATTTATTTTAAGTCTCTCATCATTTATTTGACATTCAGAACAGTGTCAGTACCTGGTACACTCAGTACTGTACAGTACTAGGTGTACAAAACCAGTTGTACAGTTTGACCTAGAGCTTTACAAAATAAATGCTCCTAAATGTAACAGCAGAAAATAGGTCAATTAAAGAAAGTAAAAAAAGTAATCCTTTTTTTTCTTTTCTTTTTTTTTTTTTTTTTGCTTTAAAGGGCTTTTCAAAAATTCACAGCTGTAGTAAACAGAATTTCTTTAGCTGGAGGAAGCCCACCAAGAAAAAAAATTTTTTGCTGTGTAAGAGTCTTCAGCATAATTCTGCCCTTGTTGTAACCTTTGCAGCTTGTAGAGCTCCTGTCAGATTAGAAATCAGTGAAAATATCTCTCACAAACATTGAAAATAGGAGATTATTAAAATGGAAAGGGATTAATGCAAATCTTGAACCTGCCAACTGTGCCTCACACACTTGACACTATGAATATGATTTTAAGCACTAAGTTTGTGGGCATGTTTCTATGTTGAAATTCAAGTAAATCATTGCAGAATCTGGTTTTGTAAGGAAGTGGACCCATGGGTTTTCCTCTTGTTTGTTACAACTTCTGAGATAATCTTTTGGTTTTCTTTTTTACAATAAGGAGTTTAATTGCTGCTGTTGAGCCTCAAGTTCTGTGAGGGGTTATTTTTAAGGAAAAAGGAATTCTCTCCAGGAGGTTCATTTGCACCATTCATCCACTGAAAAGGAATATTATAGTTGTGTTTTAAATTAAAAATCAATAGAAATGTTTCCGTAGCAATTCTACATTTATAGAAATATTTCCACTGCTTTTAGAGTGGAGAAACAAAAAAAAAAACTTGTTTACTGTGCATGAATCTGAATTCAAATTTGGCTGAAGTATAAGACAACTTTATAAAGGTTTTAAATCCTCACAAGAACAGTAGTTAAGAAGAGTTGTCACTCACTGCACAAATAAAGAGATGCAACCAAGGGTTATGAAAAGACAGTTAAACTAATTTTTTTCTACTTCTTTTCTACTACCTTACAGGTTTATGACAGGCAACAAAAACATTCTGTTCTGCACTATGATCCAGGCCTCCAACAAGACTTCACCAATGACACCTTAAAATCAAAGCACCAGCAGAAAAGTAGCAACCAGCACCACATTGACTGGTCAGTGAGCCCTGATACTGGATCCGCTTCTCAAAGTTGCTTTATCAACACAGAGCCCAGTAGAGAAGGAGTCAGTGCCACCAAGGTCTCCACTCTGGATCCAGGAGTTTCCTTCAGCAAATCCCAAGCAAAGAAGTCCTGTGCCAGCAGCACGTGGGGGCAGCTGTCAGTCAGTAGTAAAGAGCTTGGTATTTGCAGTGCAGTCCCATCACCCAACAGCATCAGCACGGCTGCCCAGCCAGGCAGTGCCTCTGAGTGCAGTGGGCTTTTGCCTCTTGGAGATCAAGAGGGAGGTGTGCAGCTGGAGGCCTCCGATCAGCCCATTGGAACTATGAAGAAGAAGTCCAACAAAAAGGACTTGATAAGCCAAACCATCCAAACCACGGACATCGAGTGGGTGAAGAGTGCTCAGAAAGCATTTGATAGCAAATCCCATGACAACATGGAAGGTAAAAAGGAGTCTTACTCGATGGACAGCATGTTGGATACATCACCCTCAAAGCAGAATCCCATTTCTGCTAGCAGTTGTGAAAGTGACACCAGTCACGTACGAATTACTATCCCAATAAAGTCTCCCACAACAGATGCATCTGGCCACAAAAGGAAAAAAAGGCAATCCATAAAATCTTCCATAGAGAAAACTATCCAGGAGAAAAGCCTGCCCTCTGTACTTACTATGAGCAGTGACGTAGCAAACAGGACTAGCTCTCAACCAGAGGCAAGTAAAAAAGATCTTCGAGCCACAAAGCCAGGAAAAGTGATTGAAAATGAGTCCCCCTTGGTAGCTATTGACAGTGGTGTGTTCACTGACAAAGCTTCCCCCAACAGTGCCGCCAGACTCAGAAAACCTCTAGCTGTGACATCCACTCTCCTACCCACTGATCTTTCCTCAGCTGGCAAATTATCTGAAGTCCAGCACCCCAAACATGCAGCTAAGCGGCGATGGACCTGCAGCAAACCTAAATCTATCCTTCGTGAGACCTCCATGACAACGTCTGAGAAGCTGATGGTGGAGCCTCCTTCAGCCTATCCCATCACACCATCCAGCCCTCTGTATACCAATACAGACAGTCTTACTGTGATCACACCTGTCAAGAAAAAAAGAGGACGACCAAAGAAACAGCCTTTGCTCACTGTTGAAACTATTCACGAGGGAACCTCTACCAGCCCAGTGAGTCCAATCAATCGTGAATTTCCAGGAACAAAGAAAAGGAAGAGGAGAAGGAATCTGGCCAAGTTGGCCCAGATGGTGCCAGGAGAGGACAAGTCCATCAGTGAACTCAAGTTTCACAAAAAGGTTGGGAAGCTTGGGGTCTTGGATAAGAAGACCATCAAGACTATTAATAAAATGAAAACCCTGAAGAGGAAGAATATTCTCAATCAGATCTTGTCCTCCTGCTCCAGCAGCATAGCTCTGAAAGCAAAAGTCCAGCCACCATCTAGTGCTGGGCCAACCATTGATGCCAGACTAGGAAAGCAGATCAATGTCAGCAAGAGGGGGACTATCTACATTGGTAAAAAACGAGGCAGAAAGCCAAGGGCAGAGCTGCAGACTCAGCCAGAAGAACCTAAGACAGCCATCAAGCACTCAAGGCCTGTTTCCAGCCAGCCAGAAAACCCAGCAGTGCCTTCCAACCTGCAGTCACTTGTGGCATCGTCACCAGCAGCTATTCATCCGCTTTCGGCACAGTTAGTGGGGACTAATGGCAACCTTAGCCCTGCCAGCACTGAAACAAATTTTTCAGAGTTAAAAACTATGCCAAATCTTCAACCTATCAGTGCTCTTCCTACAAAAACCCAGAAAGGAATGCACAGTGGAACTTGGAAGCTGTCTCCACCCAGGCTAATGGCTAATTCACCTTCCCACCTCTGTGAAATAGGTTCTCTGAAAGAAGTCACGCTGTCGCCGGTGAGTGAGTCTCACAGTGAGGAAACCATACCAAGCGACAGTGGGATAGGTACAGACAACAACAGCACTTCTGACCAAGCCGAGAAAAGCTCAGAATCCCGCCGGAGATACTCCTTTGATTTCTGCACCCTGGACAATCCAGAGGCTATCCCATCTGACACCAGCACAAAGAACAGGCATGGTCACCGGCAGAAACATCTCATTGTGGATAACTTTCTCTCTCATGAGAGTATTAAAAAGCCAAAGCACAAGAGGAAAAGAAAAAGCCTGCAGAACAGAGATGACCTCCAGTTTCTGGCAGACCTTGAGGAACTCATCAATAAGTTCCAAGTGTTCAGGATTTCCCATAGAAGCTATACATTTTATCATGAAAATCCATATCCCAGCATCTTCAGGATTAATTTTGATCACTACTACCCTGTGCCATATATCCAGTATGACCCATTGCTCTATCTTCGCAGGACCTCTGACATGAAGTCTAAGAAGAAGCGTGGTAGACCTGCCAAAACCAATGACACCATGACAAAGGTGCCTTTTTTACAAGGGTTCGGTTACCCTATTCCCAGTGGGAGTTACTATGCACCCTATGGAATGCCTTACACATCAATGCCTATGATGAATCTTGGTTACTACGGTCAGTATCCAGCTCCTTTGTACCTGTCTCACACGCTCGGAGCGGCTTCCCCATTTATGAGACCTACCGTGCCCCCACCCCAATTCCATGCAAGCTCTCATATGAAGATGTCCACCACTGCCAAACACAAAGCAAAACATGGAGTGCACCTACAAACCCCTGTGGGAATGGGCCTTGGAGACATGCAGTCCCCTTTAGCTCCTCCAAAGGTTGGAGGAACAAGCCTTTCAAGTGGCCGACTTCACAAAAGGAAACACAAACATAAGCACAAGCATAAGGATGAGCGGATATTGGGGACACACGAAGATCTGAGTGGTCTCTTTGCTAGCAAGTCCACTGGCTTCTCCAGCCATGCGATCAATGAAAGACTAAGTGGCTCAGACAAAGACCTCTCCTTGCTCAATGAGAAAAGCAAGCATAAGGAGAAGCAGAAGCACCAGCATTGTGAAAGCGGGCACAAAGGCTCAAAGAGTAACTTTGAAGTGGATACGCTGTCTACGTTATCACTTTCTGATACCCAGCAGTGGTCACAGAGTAAAGATAAAAACGACTCAAGCAGTGATCCCATTGACTCTTGCACAAAGAGATACTCTGGTAATACTGAGAGTAATGGAAGGTCAGAGTCCCTGGACATGTTTGGTGAAATGAATTCCTCAAGTGAGAAGCGGGACAATGATGCAAGTGGGAATAAAAGAAGAAGCTTTGAAGGGTTTGGAACGTACAGGGAAAAGGACATCCAGCCCTTTAGAACAAATAAGAAGGACAGAAATACTTATGATTCTTCAGCCTCTTCAGGTAAGCTTTGCTTTATGCTACTTTACCTTACTGCACTTGAATTTCAATGCTGAACAAAGAGGGACTCGCCATTTATGGCTCATTTATTTATGAGTCAATAACTTCTCTGGCTTTTTGTAACTGACTGCCATTCTTCATCCAAACTTTGAGGAGGTCAACAAGAAAGTTGGCCACATCTTTAGCCCAATTCTTTGAGTTGTTAAACAGCACTTTTATAAATATTTGTCCTGCCTTCACCTATCTCTTATAGCCTGTTGTGCTTCCTTCAAAAATCTCGCCATTGCATTCTGCAATGACCATTGGCAAGGTAGGCACCTGTTGGCAAGGTAGGCTTCCCTCTGACTGATGTCTAATGTCATGTGATGGTAGTTGCTGTCCAGTCTCTGGGGAGAAAAGCAGAAAATCATTACTCTGGCCCATAAAGTGATCAAAACCATTTGTTGATAGGACAGACCAGACACATGGGAAGTTGTGAAGCTGTCCCATGACTGGTGTGGTGTGCTGCTGATCCAGAGGCACACATCAGGATGATGGCTGGGCTGAATATATGGAAATCCTGGGTACAAATCCTAGAGTAAATCTGTCACATCCAGTCAGCAGGTGTCATGTAAAGTAATTATCTTGAGCATTGAGTGGCTGTGGGAAGGGACCGGTGTCATGGAAACAATAAACCCTCACCAATTGACTCTGAAGAGTTTTAGGTCTCATGACTTGGAAATATAAGCTGGGTAGATGAAGAGGGAGGAAGCTCCTTTTGGCTGCTAAGGACATCTGTTCCTCTCCTGCAGAGGGGAAAAAAAGGGAATCTGAATCTTGTCTGAGAGACTGAATTGTACTTTACAATAGGGAGCTGCTTTTGTGATGACACAGAGGCAGGTGTCTTGCTACAATACAAATGAATTTAGCTTGGGAGCAAGTCCAGTGCTCCTGCACCATCGGATATTTATCACAAAGCAGATTTCACACTTGGTTCTGGAAAAGAACAAGCTTTGCTGAACCAATCAGTAGTGGATGAGATTCTGATGTGCTAAAAAGGAGCTTCAAAGACAAGTAGTTCATAGCCTTCAAAATGAAAAGAGACTCAACTGAGAACACAAAGGGAGCAGAGAATTTGTATAACCTGCCAATGAAAGGCTCTAAAGTTTTATATTGACTTGTAACTGATCGAATTCCAAAGACAGCTCATGCTTAAACCACGTAGATATTTCTATTTCTGTTGCTAACACCAGGACCTGGATTGTAATAGTGAAAAGCAGTCTGAAATGAGAGATTACACCATGAAAACATTCCCATTCATGATATTGTATTATATTAGATCAATTGTGACACTCAAATATGATACATCCAAAAGTATTGGAAAAGAGACTTAAATTTCTCTCTGAATATCAGAGTTGCTACACGCCTGACGAAGAACAAAATTATTCTCCAAGTGCTGCAGTGACTATTTCATTAAGGAAGTTATGTTCTAGCAGACAGGATTAAAAGTCTTTAAAATGTTTAACAAGTCTATCTCTCAATTTTTTTTAAATGAAAGTTCACAGTTTTCACAGTTTGATAACAGTTGGATTAGTAGCCTTTGCTTTTTGAGCAGAAGATTTTTGCTAAACCTGTACTTTCCAATTTAATGTATTTCACTTACGCATAAAAAACTGTCAAAATTCTCAACACTGCTGAACTCAAGTGAGTTTCCAAAGTAGGGGCGTGACCCCCAGCAGGATGACTTGGAAATAGAATTAGTAAAAGAAAAGTTCATTTCGCATTATTTTCCTTCAGTTTATTCCTCATGATGATGATAAAAGTGTAAGATGGAAGGGTAAAACTTGCAATATGAACTCCATCAGATTTGCTGTTTAAACTTTTTAAACTGGTTCTCATTTAAACTAAAATGATTATTTTTATTTATTTTTGCTTTTCATGAACACAGCTGCACATCATTCCCCATGACCTAATCCATCAAGTCTCAGATTATTAATTTATTTCTTCATTGTCATGGTATTATTTAGATGGAAAAATCATCAGCAGTTAGCTAAGCAGAGCCAGATAACCAGAGCCATACCTTGGACTACAAGGAAAAATACTAAAACTAAACAGCTCTGCCAAGAAAGGCCTGGAGCCAAGGCTGCTCATTAAAGCTTAGGAACATCTGTCTCCTTGTGACTGCCTAAGATCTCAGTGCAGCTTTTTTTCCTCTCTGCCTTTGACCTTCACCGGGATTCCCAACAGAGGTCTGCACTTGAGTCTAGCCATAACTATCAACCAGTTCCCACAGAGAGGGGATTACACTTTTCCATGATAACCTTCACCTTCTCTCTTTTAATTCACCTTCCATTTCCCTAAGGTGGTTGAACAGTGACTAATCAGAAAAATAAAAGGTAAAAGAAAAAAAAGCCCTATAAGAGCATATATGTCTGTCCCAGGAGGTGATTTCCTGATTGCTCTTTCTGCTCAGTGTTTGTCATCTTTCACGGCATAAAAAAAAAATATATAGCAAAGATAGGAAGAGACATCGTGAATATTCAGATGAAAGCTGAAAATAGATTTATATCACAATTTCAGTGTTATCTTTACTGCATGAGCATTTTGCCCATGCTCAGTAATGCCATTTGGAAATTCATTGCATGTTGCAGGAGATAAAATATGGAGCAAAACCTACCCACACTCAGTAGATATATCTGTGATAAGAGAGATGAGAGAACCATTTAGTGTTCTTTGGTGTTCAGACATTGTGGTTTGTTTCAAAGTAATGTGCAGATGCAAGTACCATTGTATTGTTATTTTTGTATTTTTATCTATGTTGTAACAGGACTTAAGAAGTTTGGTGTTCCCTGGTGATTTGTAGTGGTTGTGCATATGGTAGAAAACAGTCCTGTCATACAACCTTAAAGCCTAAGTATGATTTTACTATTTAGAAAGGTACGGGATGTAAAAGGAAGAGTTGTCTCTTTTACTTTTTGGAGAAGCTGGTTGCAGTCCTTGCACAAGATATGTGCCTGGCACAGGTTGCCCAGAGAAACTGTGGATGCCCCATCCCTGAAAGTTTTCAAGGCCAGGCTGGTTTGGGGTTTGAGTAACTTGGTCTAGTGGAAGGTGTCCCTGTTTAATCCAAGGAGGCTTGGAGCTAGATGACTGTTACAGGTCTCTTGCAACCAAACTATTCCATGATTCTGTAATTTGACGTAGAAATCTGTGCCAAGAGTGAAGAGTGCCCTTGAGGGAGTGTCACCAGCCACCTTGGTTGGTCACAACAAAAGTCCTGCACCAACTTGGACTGTCACTGGCCATTCATTAGTGGAGACCTTGTGAGTTTTGACTTAGTTTATATCTCTTGAGACTTCTTGGGGTTAAACACACAGTGTTAATGCATATGGATAATTTCCCAGTGAATTGCCTGTTTCCCCACCATTGTTCTGGAGAAACTGGAGTCATTTACATAAGCACTAGTTAATAATTCTTCCCACCTTCTTTTCCACCCACTCCCCATGACCTGTTGCTTCCTGATGCCTTTATCTGAAATTGCAATTTTTCTCAAATTTCTTGTGCTCATCTAACTCTCCTGCATTTAGAAAGATTAATTAATCAAAACTAATTAAACACACTACTTTTCTGTTTAGCTGAAGATTATTCCAGTCTGGCCTACAAGATGATGATACAGCAGAAAGTGTTTCAGATCCTGCCTTGCCAGAGTCATGATGTCATTTGGGCACATCCTAGGCTGAACTTTTAAGTTCTGTGCACCAAGCATTGGCCCAGTTGACTCCCTCTTTCCACTCCCCACAGCCAGAGCTATGCCTTAGGCTTTTGCAAAATGGTTTTGGTGTTCCTCTGGCACTATGTGACCCACGGCGCTGTGCACAGGTCTGAGCCTTTTATCTGTTTTCCAGGAGTTAATAAAGGCCCAGGTGAGGGACCCAAAGAGGGTGTTACAACCCCCAGAAATGGTTCGCTAATTCCCAAAAGCAGAATTAAGGTACAATCCAGACCAGATGTTTGGTTTCAAAATGGTAAATCAATTTTATTAACTATAAAATTAAAGCGTAGAGAAAGAGAAGGAAAGATAGAGGAAAGCTGGAAAAAAGCTAAGACTACTTAAAAACCATGGGATAGTTACCTACTTTTCTGATAAGCCACTTCTCCATTTCTGATAAGATGGGGCATGTGTGTGAGGGAAAGGTTTTTTGCCCCTGTTTTTTTCTTTGTGGTTAGATGATTTGGTGTCAATTCCTCCAGGGCTGGTGGCTGCACTGGCCCTTTGGAATGCAGTTGGAGTATGGCAGGGTGAATCACCAGATCACCGGGCCGTGCAAGTTTTGTAGCTCACGCATGTGCGAGGTCCTGGTTCAAGGTCTAGCCAGGTTGCTTTGCTGGGCAGTGCTGGGGCTCGGTTCACATCTTGGCAGGAGAGAGTTCTCTGCAGCTGATCCAGATTTCCTGCTTGGCAAGGTCTTTGCACCACACGTGTTCATTGGCCAAGCAAAGTGTGGTGAGTTGTGCTCAGCCCAAAGCTCCTCCTGTAGCTCGTGTTCCAGCAGCAAACTTGTGCTCAGGCTTTCAGGACTGCAGGATTGGGAGAGTTCACAATTCACACGTGTAGCTTAGCTGCTCTCTGTTGCCCCAGGCTGGTTACCTTCAGGTGCACCGTGGCTTCCAGCTGTTTCTCAACAGGCAGGTGGTGAGGGTGGTGATGAGGACAAGTGGGGTGGCAAAGGGTGATGGTTATCTGGCAGACAGACCTCCTGCAGTGTCTCTTCCCCTGCCTCATCTCCTATTAGCATGGGGTTTGCCTCCTTTTTTTATAGGGCTCTTGCTTGCTGTACACGAGCAGTTTTGCACATCGTTTTTCAGGTGTTCAAAGAGAGCTGAGAGGCAGGGACAATGACAAAGCAAATTTTGAGGCACTTTCCGAATTATCAGTTCTCTACAGAGAGGTCACAGATTGGTGCCACAGCTGAGCTGAGGAGACTGAAATTGGAGCTGTGTTATTAAAGATGTTCTTATGGCAAACTCCACATCTCCTTGTCGTGTGTCTGCCTGTTTTGCCTTCATATGTGATGCTGGAGAAGAAACTTGCATTGCTGATGAGCAGTTTCAATGCCATAGCTTGTGCCTTGAGAAAGAGCAGGATTGGTTACCTCTTCCCTATTTCCTTAGGTGGAATAATGAGGAAAAGCACATTTAACATTTTAAGGTGCATAGATAAGATGGCAGTTTGCATGTACAACCTGTAAAATTATGTCCTAGTTACAATCACTGCAGACCAGGATGTAGCTGGAGGTGAAGCAGAGGTCAAGAGTCTCTATGTGCAGGACTGCATTTCTGCTTTTCTTTGTAGTGAGACTAATCAAGGTCTGTGCTGCCTTACTGTCACAGTATTTCTGCCTCTTTTTTTTTCAAACAATGATTGCATAAGCAAAGATTGCCTTGCTTGCATACTGGGCATCATGGCTCAAAGATCAGCTAATAAGTACATTGATTTCATCAGATTCAGCACAGACACCATGCACAGTAAATTTACAGGAATATAAAGTTAATCATATGCAGCTATTACAAAGGCAGTAATCATCAGTCTCTGAATGCTGGATAGTTAGCATGACACACATGCTTTAGAAATTAATGCTTAACTTACCTACAAGCCCCCCCACACCTTCCCCCCTGCCAACGTCCATCAGTCCTACAAGCTGAATTTCTTCTGACTTGACATTTCCTCCTCAATTGGTTTGTATGGTGGTGGCTTTACTATTGAAGGAATCAGTATCAGCTTTAAATGGAGGATGGGCATCAGACAGTGAGTAGTGTTTGCCCTGTGACTTTGGAGGGAAAAGAGGGGCTGTGCCATGCACACACACACACATATATATACAAGTCATACATACTTAAAAGTACAAATAAATGTATATTTTGTTCTTTGAAAGTCATTTTCCAACATCTTTGTCTTGAAAGTGCCCTTGTTCCTGTTAATAAGCTCTGCATAGGGTGATTAAATCTTCCAAAGGGAGAGTTGGAGGAATACTGGAGGAAAGGAGAAGTGACAATCAAATGAATGAACAGCATTCATCTGATGTCAGTACAAACACATATATAAATAGCCCAGCTCTGCTGAGGAGTGTCATTTATCCAGATGAGATTTCTTCCTTGACAAAACTCCCCTCCATGGCTCAGTTTCCTGCTGTAATGAGCTGTTGCCACACAACACTGAATAAATTTCATCCTCTCTCAAAAGGTGAAGCCTTGGTGTGATTTAAAACAGGACTTGCTATAAGGAAAAACAAATATGGTGAAATACTGGCAAACCCACCAAGAGCTTTGTTCTGGATTGAGTGAAGCCTTGATCAGTCATAGTTTTACATCAAGAAAAGATCAGCCTTATTAATTAAATTTTGCTGATTTTTCATATGATAATATTTCCACAAATAATTTATTTCTTTTGCATAGTTCTGGAATCACAAAGTTAGCTCATTCTACAGTGAACACATCATTTCAGTAATAGAGGAAACAGTGGACCCAATGTTGTGAGTCCCTCATGACAAGAAGGACATTGAGGAACTGGAGCATGTCCAGAGAAAGGGAATGGAGTTGGGGAAAGGTCTGGAGCACGAGTCTGATGAAGAGCAGCTGAGGGAGCTGGGGAGGCTCAGCCTGAAGAAAAGGAGGCTCAGGGGGCACCTTCTTACTCTCTACAACTCTCTGACAGGAGGATGGAGCCAGGTGGGGGTCACGGGCTGCTCTCAGAGAACAAGGGACAGGACAAGGGGAAACGGCCTCGAGTTGCAGCAGGGAAGGTTTAGACTGGATATTAGGGAAAATTTCTTCATGGAAAGGGTTGTCAAGACTTTTCAAGGGTTGTCAAGCCTTGGAACAGGCTGTCCAATGCAGTGGTGGAGTCCCCATCCCTGGAAGTGTTAAAAAACACGTAGATGTGATGCTTAAAGATGTGATGTTGTAGTGGGTCTTGTCAGTGCAGGGGAAATGATTGGACTCGATGATCTTAGAGGTCTTCTCCAGCCTTAATAGTTCTGTGATTCTCTGAACACTATGTGTGATGAACATTTTCTCATCTGGCTGGCTTAGAGACATAAAATGGATGCCAGTACTGGCTAAGCCTTGCATGGATGCACCTTTAGATACTGAAACTAGGGAGGAGAAGTGAATATCAAGTGATGAATGAAGTTGAATAAATGTCAAGTGAAAGACACATATAAATCACCTGGCATTTGACCCGAAAGGACCTGTGTTTTGTATGGCATTATGTGCACAGATTGAGAGACAGACTTCAGACCCATCTTCCATATTGTAGTTTTCTCATGTAACTTGAGAAATGTAAATTGCCTTGAACCTCGGTGTGTGACTAGGTAAAGGGGATAAAAGCAGTTTCCTGCCATATAGAGCCATAGTAAGCAATGATGCTCACCAATGCCCAGTGAATGCAGTGTGGGAGCCATGGCAGCACAGAGCAGATGGGAGAAGAGACAGTTGCAAACCTCATTGGCTTACGATGTATGGAGTATTAATCACCCACCCTTTCCCCAGCTCTGTCTCCGCTGTGGTTTTCTTGGACACCCCAGGCTTCTAGGTAGCTTCCACCAGCTGAAAAGCTTTTCCAGCCCCAGTGTTAGTAGAAGATGGTTCCCTTCCACTTTGTACTGTGGTTAGGGACAGGTGTTATGCAGTTACAGGTTGTGTTTGTGCCATCTGGCCTATAAAAGTTACAGTCAAAGTTTTACATAACACCATTATTTGTAAATTTTTAAATTATTTGTAAATAAAATTACAGTCATTAAAACAGCTTTTTGGGCCCCTGATGTTTGGGAGTACAAACCAAAACTATTGAAATTACTTCCAAAAACATTATCTGGCCTCCTTAGCATATATATCCTTCTTATTTTTCACTAAGTCTTTTACCAGTCCTGGGAAGAGGAGACCAAGGTAATATGACCATTGCTCCTTTCTGCCTACAACGTATTCTAATGGAATAGGGATGACCAAAATGATTAGGAAAGTGAGTCAAAGCTTTCCTTGAAAGTAATTTGTCTAAGACATTTGAAACACAGTGAATTTTGTTATTGTTGTATTAATGCTACCTCTTGATTTACTGTGTTGCTTCCAATGTTTGCACTGACCAAGGAGAGAAGAAATGAGGGAAGCTGGAGTGGGAGAGGAAGCTGAACTATTTATCACCCAAGCAAACTTTTATTTCCTCTCTTACTGATTGTATGTTTATTGCACTGCCTGAGGCTCAGTACAAAGTCTTTTGAACTGGCGATGAATTAATCAAATTAAATGCTGTGACCCTTTTGCTTTTTGGGAGTGTTACAAGCCTCCCTACACCCTGCCTAATTTCTGCCTCTTACTTTGCTCTCTGTCCAACAGTGAAGCAGTTCTTCCTTTGCAGCTTGGCATCTCCCAGCTATTTATCTTCACTCTCTCTGCCCAATGCCAGAATGTCTTGTTTGAAGTTTTTATTCAGACCACTGCTGGTTTATGAAGTTGTGCAGATTCCACGTTGGGTGTGCAGCAGCTTCACGTCAGACACAATTGGCCTCTGCTGGGCTCTTGGCTTTAAAAGGCAATAAAGAATCACGACCGGATTCTCATCTCTGCCTGACATAAATCAAGTGTCTCCCCATTGAAATTGGTGAGATTGATTTCTGGAATGAAGTATCTATTGAGGCAAAAAAAGAGTATGGGGACTGGGAAGTTCTCTCCATCGTTTCAGTAGGGGCACACCAGAGCCCTCATAGTTGTGTTCCACCTGCCAGGTGCTGAAAACAGCCTTGGTTCAGCATTTACAAGATTTTCTCAGTTTAGAGGGTGTATCTGTTAAGATTTCCACCTGGAAGGCCTGGATACTTGTGTAAGTAAGTGGCAGTTTAAGAAGAATTAGAGGGGAAAGTTTGTGCTATAGCTCTGGACTGTACACAATACAATCTCTTGCTCAGTGGCACTGATCATCTAGGTGTAAGTCTAGAGGTCTGTTCAGAGGCATGGAGGAAGTAAAACAAGGCAACGGTTGCATCTTCACTATAAAGCTGCTTATCAATGGGACTCAAAGCTGGGCATAGGAAAAGCTGAGCTCAAGATACCTGTCAGTGAGAGGGGTCATAATGCACTCAGAGCAACCTGTATCCTGTCTTACTCAACTGTAAAAGTGGGAGTTGGGGTCTGTGACCCTCAGAGCATGATCCGAGGCTGCTCCTCTGTTCCCACTGTCTTCCAGGACTTTTATGTCTTCACGTGTTACAGCAAGAGAAAACTTAGAGCTCAGTCTGAATGATTGCAATAGTGATGTTGAACAACAAAAGGAGTAAGAATGTCCTGTTTCAAGATCTTACCAAGAAGGAAGTCAGAATAATTCCCCTATAGATCAATATAATACCTCTATAGGGGGGAAGGGTGGGAAATGAAAGCTTTGACTACCCATGGAAGAGTTTTTACCTAATCTCAATGACTAAGACTCATAATAGGAACATTAGTGATTTGTCCTTGCAAACATGCACCTAGACATGGTTCCCTTAGGCTTTTGCAGTTGCACTGAGTCTGACCAAGATTTCACATACTGCAGTGCTGATTTCAGAAGGGTTTGTGTGTATGTGCAATTCAGTTAACTGTCAAGCAAGGACAGGACTAGATGGCTCAAAGGGGTTTGCTAATGAGCTATCAAGCTGTGGGTCACTGGTTGAAATTTAATCTGCAAGAACAGTGACAGAAAATCAAATCAAAGTGCTGACGTCAGAGTGATGCTGGAGCTGCAAAAGCATCATTGGTGCCGTATGCAGCACACACAGGCAGCTTAAATAAACTGTGAGCAAAGTGTGAGGAGCTTGTCTGATTGATCCCAATTGTAAAATATAGCTAAGCCAATTTGTGGTATACCTATCAGTAACTCACTTGTCTTGGTACACTTGCTTGTGAATGACAACAGCATATCTCCTCAGAGAATCTGACACAAACTCAGCCTTGTATAGAACTGAAAACAGAGTTGTGGAGCATCTAGGCAGAGTTTGCTCAGCAGTGTCATGGCGCATGAATCAGCAATGTACCACAAAGCTCAGTAGCTTGTGGTTCTGCCGATGGAGGAGTTTTGTCATTAGGTCCCTCACTGAGGCCAGGAGTGATAACTTTCCCATTCCCGGGCTCCAGAGGCAACTGAGGGCACAGAGTTGCCGTTTCAGCTCTGTGTCTTTGGCCTTCCCCACCTCCAGTGTAGGCAGGGAAGGGAGCAATAGTCAGCTTTGTTTTTTGTGCCAGCTACGATTAGTTGGCATAAAGAGCACTTAACAAAGTTGACATAGGCTTTGAGTTGCTTGGTTTGCTTAAAAAAAGAAAGAAAAAAATCCCTGGATTTACTGCCTGAAGTCTGTTCTGCACCAGTAGAAACTTTAGCTTACCCCAGAACTAGAATGAGGCTACTTGCAGAAAGTTTGTCATTCAGATATATATTTAATTTTATTAAAAAAAAAAAAAAGTCCAGGAGAGCAAAAAGTTAAAAAATAGTTAAACTCCAGATTCATGCAGGTTTCCTGTTTTGCTTCTTAACAAAAACCTCAAAACCACTTTGAACAAGTTTCCCACCTCAGCTGAGGGTGGAGTTGTGCATGCCCCACACGTCCTGCAGAAGTGCACCCCAGGAGAATAGGACACCTCCTTTGGCATGGTGAGGCCAAATTTACTGCTTGCAGGGCAGTCAATGTGCCTGTGCATGGCTGTCCAAAGGAGCTTCTGACTCAGCCAAGCACACTGGAAAACTTTAACTTTTCTATTTCCAACAGAACAGACTGAAGAGTAGAGATGTGTCAGGCAAAATCTGGAGGCAATTGATAAAGACCTGCCTCTCCAAGACGCTAGGCAGATATTGGCTGTTGTCAGTACAATGTTGTAATTTCATTGATTTGATCTAGTGAGACAACATCTCAGTAAATAAGAGGAGCAGTGAAATATATTGCACTGAAATTAATGGTTGTTGCCTGATCTCCTCTTAAATGAATTTATTGTGATCTGAAGCAATGCATGTGTTTTGCAAACCCAGCATTCCTTAGCTCCCACACTGCATCATGACATTACCTTAGGCAGTAAGGAAGATCTCATTTGTGATATAGTAATGTAGCTAGATGCCTGGGAACTCTGGATGGAGTTATGGCATTTGGGTGTGTAATTCTAAGTAACAATAAGCAGTGCTTAATATTTCCTCCCACATGAGAAGCGTACCCATTAAAAGTTTAGCCAAGTCAGCTGTGCAAGTTCTTGCACAAAAAGACAAACTGCTAAAGCACTAATAGGAGCCACTCTTATGTTAAAGAGTGGGTAGGGTAGAGCATGCATTAACTCAAATTCTTCTTCTCTGCTGTTAATCAGGAGAAAGTCTTGCTGAGATCAAAGAAACCCCTAGCTGGCAAAAATGGTAATAAATCAGGTTTCAGCCCAGGTTCAGAACTCCTGAACTCCTTTTTCTCAGCTCTGTTTCTGAGATGGTGCATAGTTTGAAGAAGTAAGTGAATGTGATTTAGACCATCCATGAGTCAACTTAAGTCCCTGCAAGAATGAACGGGATGTGTCTAGGTCCCAGGGAATGGCTCAGTCTGTTTCATCTGAAGAGGAACCTACATCTCAGAGAAACTGTTATATATAAATCTGGGCAGTGTGTTTTATACCTAAGTTAAGCATATGGTTTCACTTGTGTACAGTGATTGGCAGCCTGTGGCAGTCCATCATGACTCACAAGTGGGTGAGAAGCTGCTGATATCTCCCAAGGTGTTGAAAAGGGCCTACTTTTTTAAGTCACAGTTTGACCAAACCCACCAGTTTCAGGTGACATTGAGCTAGCATGGAACACCTCAGCAATAGAAATGTGGGACACGTTCATACCCTTTTTGTGGGGCAAAGCAGAAAGAGAGCCTATGCCTTTGGGCAGCTTGTTGCAGGCTGATTTGTGTTCACACAACCAAGAGCTGGGAGCTTGTACAGTGGGCAGAACAATCCACACTGCACAGCACTTGATCCTGATCTCCACTGGTCAACATCTCCCGGTAAACCTGGTGTAAAACCCCAAGTATTTCTGTTTTGGTAGGGGATTTTTGCTTAATACAGATGGCAAAATGGGGGCTTTTCTGCAGGTGTCTGCTTCCTGTGTCCTCTGAGGAGTGACAGGAGGGATATTGGCTTTTGCAACTCCAGGGTAATATTGCAATATTACACCAGGTAAAGAGCCAAAGTTGTTTGGAGCAGAGCCTGGAGCACACAGGTCAGCCTGACCATGCCCAGCTTTCCTCTCAGATGGAAAAAATGGCTCCCTAATGGCCAGCGAAGGACTGCAGAGTGTGGAGGACCTGGTTAGCAGGATACAGGAGAGAAACATGTCAGTCTGGCAGTGTGGAAACACCTAGGCATTCCTAAGTGGCAGCTAAGCCTGGGGCATGAGGGAACGCCTGTTTCCTGGCCTAACTTGATTCATGCCATTTGTCTGATAGAGCTCTAAAATAGAAGCCTTACAAACATAAAACCTTCTCATCTACTGGGCTGATAACTCTAGCTTCTTCATCTTACAGTGCTGGTTGCTGAGTGGTTGACCTCAGTGCCTCCAATCCAGCCTTAGCTGCTGCTTGGAATAGTCCAGGCAATGGGAATTGCTGGGGCCAGACGCCTCTGGGCTGGATAGCCTAGATCTCTGCTTTTCTGTTTTCAGGATAAGTTCTGAAACCATTAACATCTTGTGCTTCCTCCTCCCACTTATCCCGCAACCCAGGTGCTTGGGCTTCAGAGGGGTATTTATATTTTGATTCCCACCTAAGCAGGTTTGCACACTGCTGAGCCTTGAATTAAGCAATTACCTAGCCACACTTGTGAGAAGACTATTTCCCAGTGCTTATGCCTGAGTGGCTGCATGTAACTACAGTAAATCATTCTGTGAAGGACCTACAACCCACCATTCAGCTGATGGAGAAACGTGTGAACATCACTTGGGTGCTACTTCAGAGGCATCCGTCTCTGCATTGCCTGTATGGTTTGCATAGGCACCTGCCCTAAGTGATTTGAATCACTCTGCTGGAGCCAAGCACCTATTTTATTTTAGATGTTGCAATAAATAAATTGAGTGCCTAAAGCAGACAGTCTCAATCTGGCCTTCAGGGTCTCCACATTCACCAGCTGATATAATGATATAAGAGTCCTTGCCCAACTCACAGAGCTGTTGCAAGATTTTAATTAATTAATACTGGTAAGGCTTTGAAATGTAGGGAATGAAATGAATTCTATAAACTAAGCATATTATTATGAGTTGATGGCACTTTCTGCTTCACTTTCACACCATACCTGAGCAGAGCACAGGGCAACTACATCCTCTGATTCATCTTGAGTCACGAAGAAGCCTACTTAAAATGTGCATGGTATTGATATATTTACACATATGTAAATGTGTAAATATTTACATATGTATATGTGATAAAATGTTACAGGGAAGAGGCATTACTTCTTACTCCAAGAATGCTGGCCAAAGTGCTGGCAACCGTGCTCTTTAACTCTCAGTAGTACACCATCTATATCGGAGTCCTCAGTCAGCTTGCACTCAGTGTTTAAGCAAAATGTGCCAAAAGGTAGCTGGAGACATGAGAATCCTACTAGGATTTGCAATTACTCCCCAGTGACAGTATTGACTAGTACAAGTTCTCATCCTCAGCACCGTAGTACCCCAGGTAGCTTTTGGTCTTCCATTTCTCCAGTATGGTTGGTGTTAATTATAGCCATGCAGTTTCAATGGTGGGCAGGACACCCAGGAGAAACTGGTGTCCCTGAAGTCCTCCTTGTGCTTAGCATCAGATTAGCACACAAAACTACTTGGACTAAGCCCTTGGTAGCTGTATAAGTTTGATACAAATTTCAGTTTCAACTTCCCCACTGAATCGAAAGAAAAAGGGAAGAAAATTCCTCAAAGGGAAGTGAAGGAAAAAAACATTATTTATTGACAAATATACTATACAAGAATGACTAAGCCAATGATAAAAGCAAAATTAAAATCTCTCCACCAGAAAGAAAAACCTGAAATATATCCGAGGATCACGTTATAAAAGTCCCTCTGTCCCTCTTTCCTGCTTGTATCGAAGTGGGGGGGAGACCCCAGGGGTCCAGGCTGGTGGAAGAGTCCAGTAAGGCCTTTCCGTCCTGGTGTTTGAGCAGACTCCAGCAGAGAAGAAAAAAATATGAACAAAAAAACAAGGGAAAAAAGGAAAAAAAAAAAAAAAATAAAAGAAATCCTGGAAAAAACCCTAGAAATCCAATGCTCTGTTTGCTTCCCAAGGGAAAAAAAAGTCCCCTAAGCCCAGGGGAAAAAAAAACCTCCCAGGCCAAAAAAAAAAACCTCAATGCCGGCAACTCAGAAGAAAAACAACAGGAGCTACGAAATCTCTGACCTTCAAAACACAGGACTGTTTTGAAAAAGTTTTTTTCTAGCTGGGTTTTTCTCTTCCCTCTCTAGTTCAGGTTTAGAGGCATAAAATTCATTTTCTGACATAAGGTAAGGATATGAGATACATTAGAAAGTCACTCCAAGACAGTAGGTCACACCATCAAATTACGAAATAGCTCATTAGGTTCCTAGTCATGTTTCATTTTTTCTATATGTAAATTCTTCATGAAAAAATAGTATAAACGTACTCACTATGCAATTTGCCTCCACTGCTATGTGAAACACAGGTAAAGGCTACAGGGTAAGGACAGGATTGTGAGTATCTACCACAAAAGTCTATAACTTCAGATGATGTCACTAAACACCCAAGGGGTGATGCCATTTTGCTATTCATGCGGAGGTGCCTGGATGGCCATCCAGATGGCTGGAGTGACCCTATCAGTAGGACTGCTCCACTAGGGACATGTGTTTTCATGTGCATAACATGGTACTGGTAGATTTTGTTGCTCAGTGCAGTGTGCAAGAGGAATGCTGGCATTGCTGCCTGGCCCCCATACACTGGTCCTGGTAGTGTTTTGTTAACTAAATCGGACTTGATAAATGACCCTTTTGTATTGACACTTCCCACAGAAGGATACACATTTTTCAAATGCACTGTTGTAGCTAGCAAGCATCATCCTTTCTCTTATCATCCCAGATACCCCATCCCTCGAAGTGTTGGGCTAGGTTGGATAGGGTTCTGAGCAACCTCGTCTAATGGAAATTGTCTTTGGCCATGACAGGGGAGTTGGAACAAGATGAGCTTTTAGATCCCTTCCTACCAAAGCCGTTCTATGATTCCATGACTGTCATCCTTATGTCTTATGCTCTTATCAACGTAGAATTTACTTACTTTATCTATTTCTAATTCAGAGTATAAGAGATGCCTTGAACATCAAGTAAAATTTGAGACTCTCTGACAGTCAGTGGAGTCTNTTATTTTTAGATCTTGTCAGCATAGTATCATTCTATAATTCCTGCTTTGTTCAAAAAAAGTGAAGACATTTCAAAAGGAAGATGAAATTTGCTGGGAGATTTATTGCTGCCTCACAAATATATATTTATAGCCTAAAAAAGCAGTGATCTTCTCTTTCCCATAATGAGAAATACTTCAAATCTATAAAGCATCCCTAATATTTTACTTTAAAAGACAAAATCACAAGTTAGGTTACCTTTCAGTAGGAACTTTATAGATTTTCCAGCTATTAAGGGGTTCCTTTGGGTGTC